>CATIWJ010503449.1:0-14352 GCA_949640765.1 Croton laevigatus | reverse complement strand
TTCTTCTTCTACTTCTCTGCCTAATGCGGCTGGCTGCTTCTGTTTTTACTCTTACATCCTCTTTTTACTTTTCTTTTCATTACCATCTCGACATCCTCATCCGTCTAGGTTCATAAAAACTTTGAATATGTTTAACAATTTGTAAAAGTTGATTTGTTTTGTACTATCTTCGGTTTTTCAGGTTCTTTATGTTTCTATTTTTGAGTGTGTTTTTGAATTGTTTACATTTTTATTTATAGTAAGTTTTTTATAATTGTTTATTATTATTTCTTTATTGATATCGGTAAAAAAATAAGTTTTTTTAGAAGATTAGTAATTGTTTATTATTATTTTTGTTTTGGTATTGATGAAAAGTTGATTTTATTAGTATTGGTGAAAAGCAAATGTGAAGAATCTAAAAAAACGAAGGTAGTATGTTTTAATAATTAGTAAAAATTAATTTGTTTGTATGTATAATGGTTCATAAATTTGAATACAATGTCATTTAATGGTTCATAAAAACTTTGAATCTAAATAAAAATTTATCAATTAGAAATAGAAAATATCTTATGAAAATAGATCGCCAAACTAATTATAATTTAAAAATTATTTATAAAAAAATTTGACCAATTTATAAGTATTCCCTAAATCATATATACAACATAAGTCATGAAATCTCATTATAATGTTACAAAGTAATTTTGTACCCTATTATATTTTTATATAAGGAAAAGGAATAGTTAATTCCAATAAAAAAAAAAAAAAGTTATCTTTCTTTTTTCAAAGTAGAGTCATTCTTGTTTTACTATTAGCTACAGTTGTTATGATCGTTTGAATGTAAATAAACAAGTATTGTCATAGTTGTAGTGATCCTAGCTGCCAAAAAAATAAATATACTTTTATTTAAGAAATAGTATATTATTAATACATCTTATTTATATTTGATATGATATATAAGTTAGACTAAATAATTACTTAGTCAATTTATTAACTATTTTAGACTAGTGTATTTGGACATAAGTAATTGATGAAAGTACTTAGATGGATTATTTTGGAGACTAGTACGATCAAATTTTGATCTAACTATATGCTGGTGACAGTCCCAAAATGGATGATGACATTATTTCAAATTTAAACTATAATAAACAGTTTTGGTATTTAAATAATAAAAAAATATTTTTAGTAAATGAGAAATGATATAACATTTATTTTACAAACGTGAAAGTATTTTTTTTTAAGCATAAGAGGTGGCCTAGTAGTAAGGCACTAGGTCCCAGGTTCGAGGTTTGTAAATTCTCCTTTCCTAAATCCCCCAAGTAGAATAGAGTATCTATGTTAAAAAAAAAGTATTTTTTTAAGATTTTTTTTACTATTGATTAATAATTTTTAACGTTAAAAATTAATAATAATAGTTATTCCCTAATAATAATAATAATAATAATAATAATAATTTTTAATGAATTTAATTTTTTTTCATTTTTAAGAGGATTTAATTTTTCCTATTATTATCTTTATTTATTATTTGAAAGAAACGACATCGTTTTATTTGATTGAATCGACGCATCCCTTCCTCTTATGGTTGGGATTCCGGACCTAAAAATAGTAAAAAAAATAAAAAGCAAACAGGAAAAAATAAAAAAACTCTGAATATTTCCTTTCACTTTCACTCACAGGCACAGCCTCTTCTCAACAAAAAGGCTTACACAGAGGGAGGAAGAGATAGAGAGAGAGAAATAGTTTTTCAGCTTCCCATTGTCTGTTTCTCTTTTCCCTTTCAGTCTTTTCTCTTCTCTTCCCTTCTACCTATCTAAAGTTTCAATCTTTTTTCTATTTTCTCTTTTGTTTCATTACCTTCTAAATCTCTCCATTAGCTTCAAATCCAGCTCTAATTTCATGTTTTAATCAATGTAAGCACCTAATTCTCCTTATAATTTGTGTTTGTGTCCTTATTTTACCCTTTCTTCTTTCCTGTTTTTAGCTCAATGGTGCTTTTCTTGCTGTAATGCTAACATTTCCCTGCTTTTTGTAACTCCTTGTTTGTTTGTTTGTTTCTGTTTTAGATTTTGTTGGACCGTTTTTGCGAGGGTAATGTGGGGAGTTTTTGCTGTCTGAGGTACAGATTTGTTATAGGGAAAAGTAATTTTGAAGAAAGTAGCTGAACTTCTGTCTTCTTTGTTTGGTTAGCTGGTTGGTTGCTGAGAAAGTGGAGGTAAAAACAAAAAAAAAGAAAAAGGAAAGAAAGAAAGAAAAGAAAGACACTTTGTGTATTTAGTGGTTCATTTTTCGGTTTGGCAAGTGAAAATTGGTTGTTTCAAGGCTGTTTGTAGTTGAAGTCCTCTGTTTTCCTCTTAAGTAAATGTGAAAGTTCAAATCTTTTTCATGTTTTCTTTCTATTTTTTCTGCATTTTCCTTGTAGCCAACCGAATGAGTAAGAATTTGATGATTTATTTTTTATATTGTTGGCTTAAATTTGGAAAATATATTTCAATGTGTCTCCAAGCTTTTAATGCTGTGTCAATCATTGTAAAATTTACCCATTTTGTTCAGAATTTAGGTCCATTCCTTTGTTAACAACCAAGATCTTCATTATTCAGTTTTTCTTTCTCTGAAATTAAAGTTCTAATTCTTTGTTGTTTTGCAGGAAAATTGAATCTTGCTTTCACTGTTGCTTTAGCAGGACCTCAAAAGTTATAAATTTGTGAAGTACAAAATGTGAGTAAGATACATTTTATTTTTCATTAAAGATAAATTCTGTTTTTCACCCTTCATCATGATAAGTGAAGAAAGGGAATTTCATCTCACTAACTCCAACCTGCGTTTGCATTTTCTGTGTTGATGAACATTGGATTATGCTAGTTTTTGTGGGTTTTGCAGCTATTATTGTCTGAAATAGAGTACAGTGGTTGATTTGTTCGACGATGAACGGGAATAGACAAATGGAAGTGCATTATATTAACACTGGTTTTCCTTATACTGTTACCGAAAGCTTCATGGACTTCTTCGAAGGATTAACACATGTGCCTGTACATTATGCTAACACTGCTCCAGTGCATGATCAGGTGGTTAAATTATCTATTTTAATTGGTTCAAATTAGCCACAAAATTAATGTGATATATTGTAATAAATGTGCAATTAGGTTGTTCATGCTGTTGGTCATGGTTTGATATAAAGCAGGTTAAACCAGTTTGTCATTGCTTTGGAATGTGAATTATGCAGTTCATGCACATATACACTTTGGTTCGGAAGGAGAGTGAATTTCGATTTCCATTTGTTGTTAACTGCCATCTAGCAGATGAAATTAAAACTAGAAAAAGAAAGAAAAGACATTTCATAATTTGATTTAAATCCCATAAATACTCTTTCAATTGGGCTAGTGACGATCATCAATTTTATTTTTGGTATTATTAATTATTCTGATATGGACGCTGCAGTGATGGCAGCCCGAGTTGTCTTATTTTTTAATAATTAGTATGCTAAATAGTTTAGGAATTAGAATCCTAAATAGTTATGAATTCTCTTTTGCTTAGCATTTCTTTCCTTATTTTCTGCATGGTGTAAAGCCTATAAAAGGCTGCGTTCTATTTCAATAAAGGATAGATCCGAATTTATTCTCTGAAAGTTGAGGTCTTAGGAAGGGCTCTGTCAAGACGAGTCTGCCTATTCAATTCCACAATAGCTCTGAAAAAGAATTCTGCTGCATCTAGACCTGTGACTAGATCCTAGCCTGAAGTCATGGATCATGCAGAAAATCTCACACGCAAGTTAGAAGCCTTCCTGGAACAGAAGGCTGCACGTCAAAGTGCAATGGAAGAACAGATGGCTACACGTCAACGTGCATTGGAAGAGCGACTGGCAGAACTATTAATTTCAGTCCGTGGAAAAGGAAAGGGAATTGATAGCGAGCACAAAGAGGGACAGGACAGTGGAATCCATGGCAGCAGCGGAAGCTTAGGCCAAGGAGACAGATCGAATAAAGAGAAGGTAAGTTACTTTTTGCTACAATACAATGTCAGCTCCTCCACCATCCACTCCTCAACCATCACCTTCTCCACCTGCTCCGACTACTCCATTCCCTCCATCGACTACCTCTCCTCCTCCTCCGACGTCATCGTCTCCTAGTCCGCCTTCAACCACTCCTTATCCGCCTTCTTCGACAACGCCATCTCCTCCATCCAATTCCGTCAACCCCAACTACCAGGAGTCTGCCGCCACCTTCTTCTACAAGTTCCCCATTGTCCAATTCTTCGGGGATATCAACAAGGGAAGTAGTGGGAATAGCAATTGAAGGAGTTGCGATTCCGTTAGCTTTGAGTCTATTGTATATTTGCTGTAGGAGGAAGAAGAAAAGAAATGATGACGAGGCTGGATATTATGTCCCTCCACCTCCTCCTGAACCTGGGCCTAAAAATGGTCCTTATGGTGGTCAACAGCAATATTGGCAACAAAATGTACCTCCTCCCCCAGATCGCATAGTTGTAGGAACAATGCCAAAGCCTAATCCTCCATCACCAGTTGCATCCAGGCCACCAGATCCTCCACCACCAGATCCAGGCCATCAGTGGAACTGTTGGACCAGTTCAGAGATATTTATCCAGAGTTTGAGCTTGAGGACAAACTTCAAGCCAAGCCGGGGAGTAATGATATGGACGCTGCAGTGATGGCAGCCAGAAAATCCTAATTAAGAATAATATATTTGTTTCCTTAGTTGTCTTATTTTTTTAATAATTAGTATCCTAAATAGTTTAGGAATTAGAATCCTAAATAGTTAGATATAGATGGTTCCTTGACCACTACCACACAAAGCTTCAATTAAGTATGCTTAACACTTTATTAAAGCTTTACAAGTAATTTGGAAGCAACCAATGCTATACCTTTATCTTTGGATGCGATCTTTCCTCTTATATTTATGTATGTAACTATTCTTCAATTGAATATTTATGTAGTTTTTGACTTGTGTAAGTGTTGAGGTTAATGTTTTAGGTTGCTTTGTTTAAAGTTTATGGATGATATGAAATTGTTCATGTTTCCTTTTCCTGCTTTCCCTCTGTCAGGAGAATGCATATTGGTCAATGAGCATGAACGCATACAAATATGGATTTTCGGGTCCAGGGAGTACCTCTTATTATGGTTCTTATGAGGTAAATGATAATATACCGAGAATGGATGTTGCTAGGGTAGCTTGGCAAGAATACCCTTCAATGACTGTAGAAGAGCCCACAATTGCAGATACACAGTCTGAGGGAGATGCAGTTGTTGGCGTGCATACCCCACCAGAAGAATGTCAGTAAAAATTCTTTTTTGCATCTTTACATGTTTGTTTTGTTTCCATGTTTTAGTTTCCTGGTTAATTTTTATAAACATGCATCAATTGGGAGTTTATGATGTTTTGAAACTCCTCTCCTTTTGCAGGCCTCCAGAATCCTACAAGCAGTGATAGTCCTCAGGTACGAGTTCATGAAACCTTAGATATTTCAATACATGCAATTTTAAGTCTCATATGATATGACGATACTTTGTGGTTGTTGAGATGAGAATGAATATCTTTGGTCTGTTCTTGTGTGAAAAATCTAACTAATCATTCAGGTTTCTCTAATTTTTGCAGGGTGTTTGGCAAGATGATATTGATCCAGATAACATGACCTATGAGGTTTGCTTTATCTAATTTGTCTTTTCCTCTTCCTTGCAAGGAGTTAGTTTCATATATATTCTGTTGTAGATTGTGGGGTTACATTGCATCTAGTGGCTCCAGAATGAGGCCTAGTGAATGTTGAACCTGATTTGACAACATAGTGCAACTCAATGAAGAGTTATCTAGTCAGACTTTTTCAATGTTCTTTGAGAAGGTTATATATCAGAGTTTTTTTTTCTTGGTGCAACAGGAATTGTTGGACTTAGGTGAGACAGTCGGAACGCAAAGTAGAGGTCTATCACAGGAGCTTATCAGTTTGCTTCCCACTTCAAAATGCAAATTTGGAAGCTTCTTCTCAAGAAAGAAAGCTGGGGAGAGGTAAAACTTTCACATTAATATTTCATTTTGATGGCATTATAAAGTATTTGCATGCATGTCTTGATATCTCTTCAGGCTTTTTCCCAACTCTATAGGAAATATGAATGATTGGTTGTGCAAATTAATGGAGGCAAGGGCAATTAACTGTACCTCATTGGAATGGATTAAAAATTTAGCCTTAGCAATATTTCTTTGGTATTCGACGCTAATCCATATTTTGCTATTCTAGTAAATGATTGGTAGTGCAAATTATTGGAGGCGAGAGCAATTAACCGTATCTCGTTTTAATAGATTAAAACTTTAGCCTTAGCAATATTTCTTTGGTGTTCGATGCTTATCCATATTTAGTAATATATTGTAATGTTGTCTAACTGTTCAAGAAACCTGTTGTTTCATGATCTATGGAGTACCTATACTTATGCTATGTTGCCATTTTGTGCACGGTCATTTTTGCAATTGCATGCCGGAGAAACATCCAATATTATTACTTTTGGGGAACAACCAAACTCAATTATTATTGCTTGGTTGTATTCTTTTACACTACCATCTGTCACAAACTGCCGCATGCGGAAACTGTATGATTGGTATTCATAATAGTAACCAATCATGTCAAGTTATTTCCTTTTTCTCCGAGAATGGTATTGTCACTGCTAGTAAAAGTTGTACTAACACTTTGAGAAAGATTCCATTCGCTGCCAACTATGACCGATCCCTTTATGTCATGTTCATTGAGGTTTTGTGTCGAACTATTTGTGTTGACCATGTTCTTGTTACTTTTGGCGAAACAGGTGTGTAATTTGCCAGATGAGGTATAAAAGAGGCGAGAAGCAAATGAAACTTCCGTGTAAGCATGTCTACCACTCCGAATGCATCACCAAATGGCTCGGAATTAACAAGGTGAGTCCGTCAAAGGAATATGAAAGGTTTTAAGCAGTGAATTTGAGACTTACGAGAAAAAAAAAAGCTATGGTTCCATCTGGAATAAACAATAACACAGGTTTAGTAAGGTTAATTAGATAATTAGCCAGAGAATCAATGAAAATAGAGTATTATTTTAACGGAAGAACATATTAGTCAATTAAAATTAAAATAGTGTATTTTTCAAAACTAGAGGGAGAAAACAATATATTTTGACAAAACTCGAGACGATTTTGTAATTTTTGCTTTTCAGAATTTTAAGCAGCAGTTTCTTTTGCTTCAAATCTCATATTGCTTCTTCTTACTGTATCAGGTATGTCCAGTTTGCAACAATGAGGTATTTGGTGACGAGGCGAGGCATTGAAAGACAACAGAAGACAAACCCTTTTTTTTTCTCTTCTAGTTAAGTTGGTTGTTTAGTTTAGTTTAGTTTAGTTCAATTTCATTTTACTTTTCTTTTTGGTACACTTAGGATTGGTGAAGGTGTGAGGACTTAGGAAGGTGATCTCCTCATTCTCCATAGAAGTTTTGGTTTAGTAAAGAAATACAATTATATTATGAACTTCTATAGCAAGTGAACTTGAATTTTCAGGTACAATTATGTTGAAATTATATAATCTATTTTATATTTTTATTTGATTCCTGAGTTCTTATACCTTATTTCCACTTTATGCCTCAAATTCCATTAAATTTTCATGAAAGGAACAAAAATGTATTTCTGAAGGAAAACATTGTCATTTTTTGATATTTGATTAATATTAATATTTAATTACTCGATTTTGATATAATTATTAAAAAATTCTTAATATTTAGCATTATTATACTATTATATCGTTGTTCTCATAATATTCTTTGAATATTCTATTAGATTCTTCATAAGTTGTATTCCATTATTAATAGTAAAAAATGAGTAATATGCCAACATCTCTTCCCTCCCATTAGTCACTCACTGATGAGTGATACGCAACAAATATAGTGTAATAGTATAAAAAAATCAAGAAATTAAGAGTAATTATGTCAAAATGTAATTACTAAATAATGATATTAACAAAACATTGTGATGAAATCATAAATTTACCTTAAATTTTTTATAGTCCAATCCAATGGCATAAGAACCTTTTGTGGTTAGAGTAGTTGGCTATACTCGAGTGCAGCAGATTATACCCAGGATGGGAATCCAAGGAAAAGTCAGAGCTTAAGCAAACTAAAAGTAATACACTAATACTAATAATTGTTATCTAATTACTGGATTCCCCTAACGGTCACAAGGACTAATTAATTAGCCACACAACGTTCACTCCCTCCTCTCTCTGCCTTTCTGATTAAACGGTTACATTCTGACACGAAATCCCACATTTCTCATTCTCATTTCCAGCAAGAAGAGATCTTTCTTGCACTCTGGTTTCTGGGTTTTTGATTTTCTCTCTCTAAAACCCTACATTTCAATCCATACCCAATTTTAGATTTCTGGGTTTTCTGTAAAGTTCTTTGCTTTGCAATGGAACCAGCAAAAATAGACTGGAAGAGGGTGGAATCCGTTTTTGTAGAAGATAATTTGTATGAAAATATAAACGCACCTAAATGGGTTGATTTCTTGAACCCTGATGATAACTCCATTGATGATGAGGCTTGGTTTTGCAGACCTGGTTCGTATCTTTCTTTAATTCTTTCTGTTGAAATGTTATAATCTTTAGGAATTTTTCACTTATGTAGCTTGATTTTTCTTTCTTTGTCTCAATTTTGATGTTTCAGAATGCAACCATCCAAAATCTGTTGAGGATTTCTTTAGAACAACTCCAACTTCAAAGGTTTCTAATTTTAACTTTTATGAGCTTTGCTTTCTTGTCAATGAGAAAATTTGGGAAGTGGAGGGAATTTTTATTTAGTTAAAGAAATCGATAGGAATTGCGGCTCAATTTAGTAAATCTTTGATTGCTTTATGGGTTTCTGTTGTTCTTGGATACAGTGGAGGATGTGGATCTTGAAATTTTGTTTTCTTCCCCTTTCTCTCAATTTTCTCAGCTACCAATCAATTCATTAATTTGATTTCAGTTATCGTACTTTGCTCACTTGTTTTTGTTGAATTGATATTTTCTGTAGCTTCCTCGTTCAGCTGACAAATCTAGAACCCCATTTGGCAACTGGAACCTAAGGTACCAACAAAGCAACTCAGTTTTGATTTGACAATTCCATTGTAGTCCGTTGATTTACTAGTTAGTATAAGATGATCAATATTATGGGAAAGATCTGAATTTTGATTACTGAAACTTTACTTTTGATGTAGAGATGTAAAATTGAAGAGGAGAGTACAAAGTCAGACTTCATTTACATTTGTTGAAGACAGTGAAAACCAGAACCCAAATTTGTCAACACCAACTAGCTATCAAGCTAAGTTTTTGAAAGAAATGATCAAATCAAGCACCGAAAAGAAGAAACTAGTTGAAGATAATCCTTTAACAAATGAGACACCTAAGCTAAAGAGCACTTTATCCGCAAGGAATTTGTTTGCAGGGAAGGATATACTCGGTCATATTAGCGAATTCTGCTATGAACTGAAAAAAATGGCAACGAGAGCAAGAGAGAGGGAGAGTGAGGAGAAGATGGACAGTCAAGTTGGAGAGAAGAAAGATGGGATTGCAGTGACACAGAGTCCTAAAGAAGTTTTGGCGAGCATGAAAGAGGAGAAAGAGAGGAAGCCATTGCTCGAAGTGGGTAAAGAGAAGTCCGAAGGAATTGAGAAAGGAACAACTGTCAAAGAGAAACTGAGGAAGAAGTAAGTTGAACATATATAAAACATAGGTCTTTTGCCCTTTGTGATTGTGGGGTTGGAATTGGAAAAATGTATTGCAGATTCTTCCAAAAAGCTTGGAAATTTTCAGCATACGTGCTTTGATCTTGAACTACTTGTGCATAAATGCATTTGTTAGTAGAAACTGATACGTGTATTTTAGGCTAAGTTTTGGTTCCTTAAATTGTTGTGCAGATTGGTTGATGATGCAGAGAATATTCCGGCCCCTCTAAATTTGGAACACGTGAAACACAAAGGAGAAGAGAGGTTGTTACAAATCCGGACAAATCCTCCTTCTCCGCAATGCTTTTCTGCAACTCGTGCTCCTACCAAAACCACTCCTTCAAAGGGTTCCAACAAATCCAGGCTTATGGTATGTTATGCAACTAATTTTGTACTTTAATACTTTTTCTTTTGTCTCTTCCCTGTATTGGTCATTTTGCTTTTGGAGAAAGTGACAGAGTGTATGTATATATGAAGCTTTAACAAGCTTCCATGGAGGAAAATTGAGTTGAGAGGTGAAATTATCTAAGCAATGAATGGGAATAACTTGAAATAAATCCAAGGAATCTCTTCATGTAATAGAGTTTAGGCCATTAAGTGCTGTCATATGAAATTCGAGTATGAGCTATCGATTGCGTGTATGTAAACCCTGAAATGTCAACACTTAGCTTGAAATGAAAATATCTCTAGTAACTAAATCAGTTATAAATCAGTTGACTAGCTCAAAGTAGCAAGACTAGGAATCTTTTTCATTACTTGCTAATGCTTGGATGGATACCCTTCTATCTTCACATATGATCTTGTTAGCAGCACATTTTCACATTTTCCTCCTCTTAGGTCTTAGGAATTCTGATTTTTTAAGGATTTTGAGAATGCCTGATTTGCCTTCTTCCGTACCTTGCTGCCCAAGATGGTAGCAGAAGTGGACGGCAAATGTCTGTAAATGGCAAACCCATCAAATTACAGTAGACTTTCCTCCTCGACCCTTGCCCTGCAACCTGCTTCAAAAGGGGCGTAGCAGTCAGGTGGCAGAGGCCAGGCTACTGGATTTCCATTTTCGAGACACTGCTTAGTCGTTTATGAACATGATGATAATTGTCTTGCTCATTCCAGTGTTTAGAAAGTTTGCTTGATCTTGATGTTGTTTTAACATGATAATGAACTGTTTCTGCACACAGGAGAGAGGCATTCTTCAAGAAGTGAAGCAGACCAATGAAGTTAAAACGGCGAAGGAGGAATCTGAGAACAACAAAGGCAGAAGCTTTTCTATTGTTGATGGAAGGGAATCAAAAGCTTTGGATGTATTCTGGTTCTTGAAGCCCTGCACGCTTTCCAGCTAAAAAGGATACTGAATCTTTTGCAGTATAACCCAAATTCATTCATTCGTTCATTTGTTCATTCATTCATTCATTCTTTTCTGTTTTCATTGTTCATCAATTGAAAACTCAATAGATTTCATTTAGTTTTCTTTTTTAATTCATAGGTTCATTCTTTTCACATTCTTAGTTCTTTGATTTATCATTGATTTTCATGTCAATAAGAGAAAACTGTAATTAAATGACGATCACTCTAAAATTTTACTGTATCCATTATTTCAGCAAAATAAAATAAAAAAAAAAACTCTTGCCATGAATTCTTGTAAACTGTTGGATATGGGTCCAGCTTTTACGTCCATGTGGGGCACACTCTAACCTAATGATTGTTCGCATCTAAATTTACCGTTAGACATCGATAATCGAGTACTTGGAAGTAGGAATGATGATTATGGGTATCCAACTATAGCCAATGAATACCTGCAAATTGCTACTTATATTAAAACAACTCACGAAAAGATTAAAGCTTGGACAAATATATAAGGGCAATTCTACAGTTCTGATTCTCGAAGACATGTGACATTACATTTTGATTTTTATATTTTTTTTTTGGACTAGTACGATATACTGAATTTCAAGATTCAATTCAGTCGGTTGCAGTTTACAGAAATTGAATCTGTATTACAAATTTTATATGATTACAAATTCAACGGCATCAATTATTTTATGTTTAATTTACAATACTAAACCAACTTCTGCAAATTGTGAGTCATTAAAATTGATCTATTCAGTATAAACAATTTACTGTGCGAGCGAGTAAAAAGAAAAAAAATCAAAATACTATTTATCTCAAAATACTCAAAATAGACAAATAGAATTAATTAATATATAAATGGATGACTTTTATATTAAAAAGTACTTACAAATTTCTTTTTTTTTTTTTTGAAAAATACAAATTTCTTTTAAACAATACCAAACACCCTTAATAAACAAGATATATTTTTGAATGTTACAAAACCTGCTCCAAACCCCATCAATGAAGATAACATTTCTTCTGTTTGGAGATGACAAATTAGATGTCATATTCCCAGCAATCCATCTCTAAAGCTTCTGTCTTTATTGAAAATATGATTAAAACTTAATGGGTAATAAGATCTTTTCCCTTCTGTCTTTATCCTTTTATATTTTTCCTTAAAACCTAGGAGTTAAGAATTTGGATAAGGCAACATTAAGCAAACACTAACTAAATTACAAAACTTACAACCCAAAATCAAAATTATTTCATATTAAAAGAGATGAAGAACAAAAAAAGCAAACTTTTTTCATTTTTCCATTTGTCTTCTAATAAATTGTACAGATAAACATTGAAGGAGATGAAGACATATACTACGCCTATGTAATAATGCATTTCTATCTTTAATTTCTGTTCCCCTTTTTTGTCCTTACCAAAAGGAGATAACTGTAGATTATAATACCTTAATAATCTCTTGCTTTCACTTTTTGTCTTCAATTTCCATACCTTTTTTCTTCCTTTTCTTGATCACTATTGCATAAATTGCAAAAACATACCTTAATTGGATTGTTTGTTTGACACATTGTCCTAAAAAATTGATAAATTCCCATAATGGCTAAACATATCGAATAGATTGTACGAAAAGAAAAAGATTACTTTCTGCTCTTAATTGGTGAGAAAGTTGAATTTTGAGAGCAAAATCTAATCTAAATATAATAATTTGGCCTTCCACTTTGATCATTAGGTAAATTTTTTTTATACCACCCATCCATTATGCACACAAACTTTTATTGGATTTACTTTGATCAAAAGGTAAAAGTTGCTCCCACTTTCCAACACAACAACAAAAATTACAGATGGCAATTCTACCATTCTCCTTTTTCTTTCTACATAAATACATTGTTCTACTCCATTGTAAAAGATAGTTAGAGAAGGAAATTGAAATAAACTTCAAACTCAACATCTCGATCCTAAGAAAAATGTACCATTCTCGTTCTAATATTTCTAGAATAGTAGCATTTTGATTTTTTTTACTCACATGGTAGATTATTTATATCGAATTTCGAGATCAATGCAAATTCAAAAGTGTCAAATATTTTATATTTAATTTACAATACAAAATCAAATTCTGCAAAATATAAACAACTGAAATTAATCTCGAGCCTTAAATGTGAGTTAAAAAAATCAAAATTCTATCTATGTAAAAATATTTGAATGAGACAAACAAAATTTGCCTTTGTAAAAAAAATAAAACCATATTATATTGGTTTTCTTTTTTTTTTTTTAACGTCAACTAAAAGCTAAAATTTTGCCACATGGAGTTTTACCAAAACTCTGAAGTAAATTCCAATTTTATCAAAAATGGGCCACAAATTATTAATTTCTAGCAATTGGCATTACATTCATGGTCAAAATTAAACAAAAATTGCACAAAAAAACCCAAAATTAAAGGAAAAAACCAAAAATTATGAATCATTTCATACTAAAATTATTAGCTAAAATCAAAACAGATCTTTATTATTGATTAACAAGTTAATAACAACAAACATCCTCAAGCTCACAGAAGAAAAACATAATTCCGCAATAGCAAGACAGAAAAGAAACATAAACAACAGAACGAACACCGGAGACACAGAATCTCTCCATTGATGAACTCAAGAAAGAAATTTAAATTAAAAAGAATGTACAAAAACTAATGAAAAGTCAACTAATCTAACCTCAAATTGCAAAGCAAAACATCCAAGAGCCTAGACCAAACGTGCCTTGCACGTGGATAGATTCTACTAGTATATGCCCTAGATTCTCTGAAGATATCTTCCATGGTTTCCACAAACAGATTCAAGCTCCTTAATGGTGGAACATAAAGAGTTAATGGAACTGCAGAGAACGCTACTGTGAAGAAAAGTTGCAACATAATTTAGGGAAATCTAAACAAAACCCAGAAATAAAAATTGAAACTTTTTTTTTTCTTGTTCTACAAGAATTGAAGAAAACAGAGGAGTTTTTGAATTTCGATTTTGAGAAATTTAGGGTTTTTGGTTCTTGATTTTGAAGAAAGAAATGGGTTTTGAAGATAGGGTTTTTGATCTGGTAATTTTATAGGTTTAATCAAAGAATGATACAGAACCATAGATGGGAAAAGAAGAAATTGAAGGTAGAGAGAGAGAGAGAGAGAGAAAACAGAGTTCTAGAAAATCAAAGAAGCTTAAAGCAATAATATTAAGAATATATTTTTGTTTTATATATAGTTATAATAAAGGATAATTACAAAACAAATACAAATATTATATAGTGAAGAAAAACATGTGGACATTGTACATTGGTTGATTG
>CATIWJ010503368.1:0-11956 GCA_949640765.1 Croton laevigatus | reverse complement strand
TAAAGCATCGTAGTGAATGAAAGACTAAGTAGAATTTCAATGATATTTGCTAAGTTAGATTTGCGGGGAAAGATGCGAACGGATAGAGGACACGGAATGCAGCTGACAAGTAAATCGACGCTAAGTCAGGTTTGGTACTTTGCTTTTATCTACTGCATATATATATATATATATATATATATATATATATTATATGTGCAATGTTGTGAACATGTGATGCTTTGTTTGCAATGCTGTGCTATTGCTTGATACATGTGCTATCTGTAAATAATTAATATGTTAAATTGAACTGAGTGAAAGTAAAGTACCCACTAAGCATAATGCTTAGCAAGTTTAGTTTTTGCTAAACTTGTAGGTCACAGAAAGACACAAAAGTAGCAAGAACAGTCAAATAAAGACAGGCTCACCAGAGACAATTAGTATGGCATATGCTGCGCAACAAAAGTCAGAAATCAAAACAGACAACAGCATAAAGAAAAAAAAATTTTCTCAGGTAATGTTCTGCATACCAGTAAGCATCAGTTGTGACACTCTTTGCTCGGCTAGTAACTAGTCGGATTAAGGGATGTTACAGCAAACAAAGTTTTAAGTGTGAGGTGTTTGTTTAGCTCATTTTTATGATAGTTTTTCTTTATTATTATGTTTGTCTATTAGTCATTATTTATTTGTTTTGAGTTGTTTTGAGTCCATTTGTTAGTATTTTTGGTGTTTTAGTAATTCTAAAGGTGATTGGCATGAGAATAAGAAAATTGGAGCATAAAACACATTATTTGGTGAAAAAATGAAGCTAAGTAGTTCCACACAAGCAACCACACTATCAAGGCCACAACCGTGTGAATTTCATCAGATATTGGGCCAGAATTAAAACTTGTGAAAGCCATTTTCAACAGAAAGACTTTCCAACTACACACGTCCAACTGAAAATCCAATGTGGTGGTTTTTATCATCCATAGTTGAGGGGAAATATGTCTTCTACAAGGGCATTATTATCATTCATGGAAATCATGGAGAATGTGGGAGAAAACAGTTTGGAAAACACATCCTTTAAATTCCTTTTGGGATGGAAGAAAAATACACACCATACACGGACAGACCATCCCAACTCCATTCACACAAAATTCCTTCATCATCGTTCATCCATCAATTGCAAACGCGGTTACAGATTAGAAGAGCTTGAGAAAGAGTTAGTTTAGCAGATTTCCATTGGGTTCACTCAATTTCAGTTGAGACAAGAGATTGTTCAACCGGAAGGAGATTGTAACTTCGGGTTCGCATTTACACTGTTTCTTTCTAATTCCATTAAACCTATATGTTTTCATCGTGCTTTTGTGTAAATATGAACTAATTTTATTCTAGTCTAGGGATTGTATATATTCTGCCATGATTGTGTGAATTTCAATGTTCCCTTTAACTTTATGTCTTTATATTAATTGAATGCAATTACTTCTTCAAATCATTGCTTGATCACCAATTATTTGACCTAGGTATTAAGTGAATGACTGAGAAGTGAAATCTAATACCGGACCAATTCAATTATGAAATTAGGTGAATTAGGAATATAAGCCTAAATTTAAAGAATTAAACATCTTACATAGAGATTAGTTAAGTGAGAATTATGAATGCAGTCGCTAATAACCTCAATTAACTAATTAATTCGTATGATATTTGTTCTTGAATTAAAATCAATAGGGAATTTAGAGTTCATTTGGATTGGCAGAAGAGATACAACCCTAGATACTCTTTATAATTTGACAACCAAATCTGCATAATTACTTTCCTTAATTTTCCTTTTTAATTTTTAGCATTTAACCTGAGTTCTTATTTTTGTCACCAAATTTCAGTCACCAAAACTATTGCTACTCAAGTTTATTTTTCTCTTTTAGTTTTAATTGTAAAACAATTTAGATAATACCAATTTCAATCTCCTGAGAGACGACCTTGGGGTGTTCACTATAGTTACTACAATAGGCTCGTGCATTTGCGAGTTAACTTAAGGTAGTACTAATTTGGGCGCAACATTGGGCTATAATAATTTTCTTATCCATAGTCAATTATGGAATAAAGAAAAAAATTTTAAATGGGATGTTATTTTTGTCTACATGGCAGCTAAGGAAGAAAAGAGGAAGTTCCAATTTTATTTCCTTCTGGATTATTGTAAAAATGTTACAACTCCTTTGTTATTGGCAGGGGATTTTAATGCGATTTTGAAACTAAAAGAGAAACAAGGGGCAGTTGGAACCACAATTCCTCAATGATTATGTTTCAGGATTTTGTTAGAGAGCTTTAGGTGACCGATTTGGATTTTCTAAGAATCCTTTTACCTAGAATAATAATAGAGATAGGTTGGATAATATCCAAGAAAGGCTAGACAGGGCGTTGGATACAGTTAATTGGATTCAAAATTTCCCAAATGCTTAGATTTCTTATTTGGATGATGAAGGATCGGATCACAGGCCTATTCTTTTACACCTAAGAGTTGATGAATGGAAACCTCAAAGGTGGTTTTACTTTGATGGCAGATCGTGTGATATTCTAGAGGCCAGATTGGTAGTGGAAGATTCATAGAAAAATAGGTCATGTAAGGGCTCTCCTTTATTTAAACTACATGATAAGATTAAATGTTATAAAAAGGAACTTCTTTCTTGGGCTTCTCAAAATCACCCCAGCTCAAAAAAACAAATTGAAGAACTTCATAATCGGATTGCTGCTTTGAAAAATAGTACTCCCTATCCAGTAACTTGCATTAGGGAGCTAGAAAAGTTAATAGCTGTAGCAGTTAAAAATGAAGAATTTTATTGGGCTCAAAAGGCCAGGCAAAATTAGTTGACGATAGGGGATAACAATACTTCCTTTTTCCATCAAAAGACAGTCCAGAGAAGAAGCGTTAATAGAATTATAGGGTTGAAAAATAATGAAGGAATTTAGGTCTCAAAAAAGCAAGAGGTTCTTGAAGTGATATTTGGTTTTTATAATCATATTTATCAGTCCTCCTATAGTGATATTGTAGATATTTCTGACCGGGGGATTCTACCCAAAGTAATAGCTAAGATGAATGATATGTTGATTGCTCCAATTTCAGATGAGAAAATTACAGTTGTTGCCTTCAACATAAACCCTTCTAAAGCTCCTGGAGAGGATGGACTAAAAGGTAAATTTATTCAATCCTTCTGGCCTCTCATTAAGATTGAATTTTGAATGTTGTTAAATACTTCTTTGAGAGAGGGGTCATGCTCAGGAACCTGAATCACACACTTATGTCTCTTATCCCAAACGTTTTAAATGTTGAATTTGTTAGGCATTTAAAACCTATTGGTTTGTGCAATTTTGTTATAAAATTATATCTAAAATCTTAACCAGTAGGCTTCAAAAAGTGATAGGATCAATTATTTTTGAAGTTCAAAGTGGTTTCATCAAAGGGAGGCTTATAACTGATAATATTCTTTTAGCCCATGAACTCACACATTATTTGAAGAATAAGGCAGGGACAAAAAGTATGAATTTGCTTTAAAATTAGATATAAGCAAAGCTTATGAGTGCGTAGAATGGAATTTTCTAGAGGCTATGCTGAGGGCCTTAGGTTTTCACCCTATGTGGATTACATGGTCTATGGCATGTGTTAGGAGTATGACTTATTCTTTTAAAATTAATGGGAAGTGGCATGGGTTTATTATTCCTTCACGGGGCATTAGACAGGAAGATTCATTATCACCTCTATTATTTCTCATTTGTACAGAAGGATTGACAGCCTTGATTAATAAAGCCATCAGCAGGGGAGAATTATTAAGGATTAGAATCAACAGAAATTACCCTATTATATCTCATTTAATGTTTGTAGATGATTCTCTTTTTTTTGGAGCTGCAAAGGTGCAAGAGGTAGACAATCTGTTGAATATTCTAAATTTATATGCATCAACTAGTGGTCAGACTATTAATTTATCTAAATCTTCAATTTTCTTTTCAAAGAATACCACAATCTCTCTTAGCTTCAAAATTGGACATTTCTAGTATTAATTGCATTGATAAATATTTAGGTTTGCCTTTTCTTATCATTAAATCTAAAAAGCAGACCTTTTACCAAATCAAGAAAAAAGTGAGGAACAAGTTATGGGGTTGGAAGGAACAGCTTCTATCACATACGGGGAAAGAAGTGCTTATTAAAGCAGTAGTATCTGCCATTCCTATTTTTACTTTCTCTTATTTCAAGGTTCCTAAATCGTTGACAAATGAAATCAATAGTTTAATCTCTCATTTTTTGTGTGGTTAAAAACAAGTGGAAAGGCGAGTACACTGGATAGCTTGGGATAAAATTTGTGCTCATAAAAGGGAGGGTGATCTGGATTTCAGAAATTGGGAGGCCATGAATATGGCTTTATTGTCAAAATAGGGTTGGAGAATAATCTTAAATCCCAACTACCTTTTAGCAAAAAGATTAAAAGGGAGATATTTCCCCCATACTGATTTTTTTTAAGGCTAGGAAGGGCTATAAGCCTTCCTGCGGTTGGAGTAGCATTCTCTGGGGGAGGGAAGTGCTAATGAGAGGACTAAGATGGAAAATAAGAAATGGGAGAAACATTGCAGCTTATGAAGATGCTTGGATTCCTAAAAATTATCCTTTTAAACCAGAGCCTAGACAAGGTAGGGATTGTTCTTTATACTGGGTACATTAGTTTATAGATAATTTTTCTATATCATGGAAAGAAGACTTAGTCAAGGCTAATTTTTCCGAGGCTGATGCTAAATATATTCTCTCCATTCCTTTATCCAGGCTTAATTTAGAGGATAAAATGGTTTGCCATTTCACTACAAATGGCATTTATTCTGTGAAATCAGGATATATAGAAGCTTGTAAATTGTTGAATATTTTTTCTACTAATATTTTATCATAGAATCAGTCTCAGGTTTGGAGCTCAATTTGGAAACTGCAAACTCCCCGAAGATTCAAACTTTCATTTGGAGATTGGTAAGGAAAGGACTGCCTCTTGGATGCAATATCAATGTAAGTTTTCCTAATGCTAATTGTTGTTGTCCTTTTTGTGAAGAAAATGAAACAAAAGATCATTTATTCCTGAAATGCCATTTTAGCAAAGTGGTTTGGTTTCAATCACCACTAGCTTTAAGATCTGATAATCTTGGTAATGATAACTCGATTATTTGGTGGGATGCTTTATGTTCCCTTCTTAAGAAGGAGAATAATTTCCAATTGAACATAGCCTTATGTGCAGCTATTCTTTGGTATATTTGGAAGGCCAGAAATGCCTTGATCTTCGAAGGTAAGCATTGGAGCTGTAATGAGGTTATTATGCAAGCAAATTCTTTACTTCAAAAGTTTTATGAAGCAAATGAAGTGATAACCAACAAAGGAATGGGTAGTGTCTCACCTATACAGACTAGGCCAAGTTGGAACCCACATATGCAGGGTTTTATCAAGATCAATATGGATGCTGCCTTGAAGAAAGATTCAACAGGAGGAATTGCTGCAGTGGTGGCGAGAGATGAAAATGGCAATATTAAAGATTGGTCAGTAAAGGAGTATGTTTATGAGAATGATTCTACTATCTTGGAAGCTTTTGTAATACTTCTTGCAGTTAAACTTGCTGTAAGAAGAGGTTGGCCTCGGGTAATCGAAGGTGATGTGAAAATAGTGATTGATGCCATTAAACAGGATATTAAACCACAGAAGATTGAAGACATTGTGCTGGAATTTATGAAAGTCAGTCGAATTATTCCTTCTATTAGCTTTAGTTATATTTTAAGGAAATGTAATAGACTAGCTCATAGTTTAGCTAGAAAATGTATAAATAAATCCTTTTATATTGACAGCTATGCACAGATAACTTTTCTTGTAGCTAACTATTTTTGTTAATGAAAACTATATATTCTTGGGGGAAAAAATAGCTTAAACAAAAATTTTACGAAATGATTTATCAATAAAGAAATGGAATTTCGATAATCTAGTAAAAGAAATTTAATATTACATTTTGATAAAAGTAATACCTGATTTAGGTAAGTTTCAAAATGGATTTACGAAGAAATTATTTTTACAAAAAAAATACCGTAAATTTGAGTTAAATATGTTTTTAATAAAAATACAATATATTTGAAATAAATATACTTTTGATGAAAAATATAGTATATTTGAGATAAATATGTGTATGATGAAAAATACAGTTATTTAAGATAAATATATTTTTGATAAAAAATCCAGTATATTTGTGATGAATATATTTTTGATGAAAAATGCTTAATTTTAAGTCGGATATTGCAATGGCGTTTATTATTGGAAAATGCATTATATTTCAAAAATTCAGTAATTGACAAAGATACAGTAAATTCAGTATTTAGCAAATTTTCATAACCAGTTAAACCCTTGCATATCCAGTAAATATTTTATGCTCTACTTAGGTTAAGTTAAACTAGTGAGATAAGGGTATAATGCATCATATACTGAGTAGTACTGCAAATTTTCATACATACTTTGGGTATAGCGGCTACGGTTGTGAGATTTACTTCGGCTATAACGGCTTCGGTCGTATACTTCAGTTAAACTTTGGATACGACTGTTAAAAATACAGACTTTGGAATCGCATGTGAAAGACCATGCCAGATAGACTTCGGCAATACATACAGTAGTTTTATCCATGTGTTCACCTAAATACCTAGTAGAGCTAAACAGACAGCAAATCGAGATCAAAAGTGATTTACTCAGTTTATTTAATATTTTATTTAAAGTGATTTATTTGGTGATTTATTATGTTATTTTGATGTGTTTATATGAAAGAGATTTATCTTGCTTATTTAACTATTTATTCATGAGTATTTATTGAGTATTTTAAATACTGTTGTATTTTAAATTAATATTGCTTTTCAATAGTTAAAGTATCCACTGGGCGTAATTGCTCAGTGAGTTAAATATTTTAACTCGTAGGTAATAAGAAAGAGAAGTAGATTCGAGGATTCGATAGTCAAGCCAGCCGTCAGCCAGCATCGAAGTTATTATTCGGGTATATCCCTACTATAAATAAAAAATAGATGACATGTACTTTAATATTTTAAGTTGTGTAAGATATTGTAAGTGGAATTATATTTAAGGAAGTTTATATTGATAATTAAATAAATAAAAATATTATTAACCTTTTAAAATATATTTTGATATTTATCATGTACGTAACTGTGCAAGTAAGTTCTGTCAAAGGAGACTAAATTTTAAGTGGGACCACTTGTGACCTCTCTAACCTTTCTTGGGAATTTATTTGGAATGGTAATTCTGTTTGATGACACTGCTTGGTGGTCTTTCTTGAGAATTACTGAATAAGTTAAACTCTCGGTAAATTCAAAAAATAATGCTTTGGAAGATTAAATACTTGAATAAAGACAGTTGTAGCACTCTTATGGATTTACTATGGTAAGTCTATAAGGAGCTTTACAATCAGCACTGATTTTTCCCCCATTTCAGTGCCTACCTTCACCACCTTGCCTTCTTGGAAGGCTACTTCCTTTAGGTCCTCTACTGTGGCAGCTTGTTCATATAAAGGACGCTCATCCTTTGGATCAAATTTCTCATGTTCCTCAACTTCCCCTGTTGGTGGCTTCAACTCACACCTTATTTGAAGCTTTTGCTTTGACATCACTACAGGATTCTTCTTGAAGCAGTTCCATAATCAAAGTTTGTTCCTCATCGATGCTTAGGAAGTCGCCTTGGGGTGGGGGTACTCCTAACATCTTTTTTTCCTCATGGGAAGGGCTCCCTTGATCTTTATCATTTTAACAAGTTGCGCTCCCTTAATTGCAATGTAGTAGGACTCTTGTGCCGTCTTTTAGCATCCTTTGACAATCGCCACTCCAGTAAGAGACAAACACTTCAAGGTAAGGCATCTGATGGAAGTTATCGCTTTGACTTTGCTCAGAAGAGGCCGTCCCATAATGACATTATAGGCTAGAGGTGTATCGAGGATAAGGAAAAAAGCCTTGGTATATGCGATATGCTCCTGCTCGTCTAACTCAACTGAAAGTTTATGATGCCTATAGTTTCTATGGGCTTACCCAAAATTTCTACAATCGGAGTTCTTATTGGCCGGAGTTTACTCGTATCAATCTTTAACTAGGAAAAGGCCTGGAGCATCAGGATGTTGACTGCATTGCCATCGTTAACTAGAATTCTCTTTACTGTAAAATTGGCTATGATCGCTTTTATAACTAGGGCATCACTGTGTGGGTATGTTATATTTCTCTCGTCACATCCATCTTTTTTTGAAGAAAAAAAAATAACAAGGTCTGACGGCTCGGTTTCTCTGGTCAGGAACACTTCCCCAGCAAATCGTTTTCCTGCCTGTACGTCAGCCTCTTCTATTTTTCTGGACAAGATAGTGCCCTGCGGCTCTTTTCTAACTCTAGATACCTAACCTCCTTTATTCAATCTTTGCAGGACTAGCGGCTTACCCATTGAACTCCCACCATTCTCACTTCTTTATTGCTTAAAGACATTTATGGAACTTTTCAGTTCACCTATTTATAGCATACAATCTGTTTCGGCTCTTAAGGCTTTGTATTCCATAGTGGTGTGGCCGGGTAATTTATGATAATTGCAGAAAGAGTCATCATTGTAAGAGTATGGCCTCTACGCAGGCCTTTGGGAATGATTATCGCTTGCAACAAAAACAACGAAGGATGTTAGGGTGTAGGACTAGTGTTTTGTGCTAAAGTTATATATATATATATATATATATATATATATATATATATATATATATATATATATATATATAGTTATTGCTTAATTTTGGATTATAATTGGTAAATAAGTTACTTTTTAAGTATTTAACTCATTAATTTATACTTTTCAGGTCATAATTGATAATTTAGCAAAAAGGAACAAGTATTTGGCAGGAATAGTAAATTAAAAAGGAGAATTTTGAAAGAAATTAAAAGCTCAAGTGTTTTAGGCATAAAACATTGAGTTTTGGACTTAATTGTAAGGAGGCGGCAGGTTTTAGGGGTTTATTTAGAAGTTTTGTGAAGTTGGCGAGTTTAGTACATAAAAAGGAGGAGCTGAGGGACTGTTTCAGATGTTTTCATTAAAACGCATAAGAAGTTGTGTTTTGTCTTAGGTGAAATAGAAATGATATAGCGTTTCTTTCTATCTCCATTTTGACGGAAAGCAAAAGTGAGAAGAAGGAGCTACGTGTACTGCAAAGTAGGCGATCCTGATGAAGATTGAGACACGATTTGTCACGTCCTAAAAACTGTAATGTCAAAAATATCGAGTGACCTAAGTATGAAAGAACACAAGTGATTAACAATAGGAAAGCCTGAGGAAGAAAATATGTTATAAAAGAAGAGTAAACGAGCTATAAATACAATAAACATATTGTAAACGACAAATAAATGAAGTTATAGGCATAGTAAACAAGTGATAAACAAGAAGTAAGCACGTTATAAATGTAGTAAGCCATTGTAAAAGAAGAATAAACAAAAGGTAAACCAATAGTAAACAAAAAGTAAGTGAAAAGGGAGAAATAAGAAAATACACTAATTTTACACGAAGGGTAAACAAAGGAATAGGAAAATCGAGTATATATGCAATATATAAAAACCGTAGATGAAAATTATATAGTTCGGGTGCGCAGATTCAGAAGGATCGCGGAGAAATTCGCCGAACCTCCGAAGTTAAATGTGCTCAGATCAATGACAAGGTTAGGATGGGTGAACTCCATGGGAAGTCAACCCTAAGTACATAAGTTTGGCAATATGAGTTACAGTATGGTACCAGACAAACGCCGATCATACCCGGAAGGAGAAATTAGGCCCCGGGGGCAAAAGGACCTAACGGTAATTTTGGAAAAAGTCGGGGACTAAAATGTAAATTTCCTAAAAGTTGTATAAAACCTTGGAAATATGTTAAATATGAGATCTTGACATAAAATAGATCACAATGGTGAAATTACGGTAGCTTCTGGAATCACATGTGCGGAGAATTCCGCTAAAATACGGAAATTTGACTTATGCAGAACCTTTGAGTTTGACTAGAATTTCGGACCCTAAGATGACCCATTTTTCAAACGTATAAAACATAAAAATTGTTCCTTTATGTGTTGGTTAAACATAGAAATAATAACCACCTAATTTGGATTTATACAAACAAAGTTATGACGAAATTAATAGACAGTGCGCATGCTGGCTAAGGCAGTGCGATGGAACCCGACGGAAAACAACGCCAAATATTATCTATAACTCGGATTGGTCTAAAATCTTAATATGACATATATTTAGGTGTCTAGGTTCATTTGGCACAAGAATTATCGAATTTGGACTAGTATGCAAAAAGTTATCAACGGAGGACAGCAACTAGACTAAATGAGGATCGTAAGAGGACTCAATTGGAAAATTCTAGTAAATGAAGGGTTTAAATGGTAAGAGGCAAAAATAGGACCATGTGCTTGGGAATCAAGAAAAATTAGGTGGTGTTGACACTTGACAACATCTTGTCCATCCATCTAATTAAGGTGGCTAAATAATGGCCATTGGATTAATAATTAATTAAATCAAAAAGAAAATAAAAATATATAAAATTGAAATCAAAAATTGGTCTTCATTTTAAGAAGAGCAAAATGCTCTCTTCTTTCATGGTGGTGGCCGAACCGCCTAGCTAAGGAAGGCCATGGAGTTTTGTGACTTCTAAGCCAATCACTTAGGGGAAAGTTAATTCTGAAGGTAAATAACACACTCCTACTTCTAATTTTTTCAATTGATTATTATTTTAAGAGATTAAATAGAGAGTAAATTCTGAAATCTTAGGGTTTAAAATGGGAATGATTATATAATTAAGATGAAATGATTAGTTGATTATATAGAGCTTGTATGCTAATGAATAAGTTGAAGAAAAGCTGAAATTATAATTCTGGCAGATTGCTGGGGCTGGATTCGAATAGGGTTTTGAACAGGTTAGGGACGGAATCTAAGGAAGCTATAAAAGAGAAAGTTGTAGATATATGTCTTAGCTAACAATAGAGATCAGAACCACCCTATGTGGACTTATGTAGCAAAAATTATGGATGGAATAGTGGCCGGCGTCCAAGCTGTCGGGATCAGATAGGCTAACAGAACAGACCGGACTTTAACCAATTATTAGACCATGATAGAAATAGAATTTGAGAAAGTGCAAAACATGAAAGTTATAAGTTTATATGTCTAGTTTATGATTGTAAACCAGTTTTGGTAGAAAGTTGGTATGTAAGAAGTTATACCTAGACAACTGAAGGGTGTGCCCTGTACTCGACCAGAATTAAGAGTAAACTTTAGAAGATAATTTGATTAGATTAAGGACCTGATTTGGGTAAGAGGCAGAAGACAAAGTTGTTTCCCTGTATGTTAGTGAACTATAGAAGTTGGAACCAACTTAATTTACTATTAATGAAAAAGATATATCTAAAAAGATAACGAGTGTGCAGACTGAAAGTTAGAAAGAGGGTAGAACTAAAATTATAACTTTGGCCTATAATTTGAACATGTTGGTGACATAATTAGATGTTACGGTATAAGACACTGTTGTGCATAAACATATTAGCTAACTAGACAACTAAGAACCACTTCATTTGGGCTTGTAAATAAAAAGATATGACTAAGTTACTAGGTTGCGCGCAAGAAGAATTAGACGAGTGATAGAGTCAGAATAATGATAGCATCGGAAATAATACATGGCTCAATTAAATCCAAAATTTATATGGATAATAATCTTATGTATTAGGGTTGAACGAAGTCAAGAATTAACTTAATTGGATTCACATAAATGAATTTATAAATAAATTAATGAAAGGTGCACTGAATAAATTAAATGAGCGACAATGAGAAATTAATGAATAATTGCGATTGTGTTGCGAATTGTTTATAGAAGTGTTTATTTTCGGTTTATATAAGGAGTGAGGGTATAAGGATGGATTGCCGAAGTGGTTGTGAGATTTTT
>CATIWJ010503162.1:0-38159 GCA_949640765.1 Croton laevigatus | reverse complement strand
TTCAATTATGCAATTCAAATCCTTATTTCATTTCAAACAAATAAAACATTTACTCTACTAGCTTTGTTGAATTCCAAGGATAAGACAAATGGCTATTTATTTTGGCCGTATTTTTCTAATACGCCGTTTTTATTATCTTTGGCATTAACCCGAAGTTATGCTCAGGGAGATAATATGTTTGAGTTATGCATTTATCTTTGGCTATAACTCGAAGTTATGTTCAGGGAGATAATATGTTTGAGATTGTACTATTGCGTTACAGGATATTACCCATACAGGGTTTTGCCCATATGTTGACATATACTTACCATAATTAAATTCAATTTCTCATACTTCAATAAAAATATTATTCACTAGAAATAATATTTAAATCTCATTTAAACACAATTCCGTTTTTACCGCACCGGTGATATCGCATTTGCGATTACCGCATCGGTATTAAAACTCAACAAACATTTATATACGACTCGAACACACATTCGAGTTCCCAACAAAATATTTATTCAGTCAATGAAAATATTAAATACTTAAATTAGATACTTAAAATAAATTTCAGTTCAAATACTAAATAGTATCGAACCTGGTAGAGTCCGCAGATAAGGTCCTACGCATTAACCCTTTCAATTCATCGCGTTTTCTACCTTCACAATTTCTCTCGGACAGTCCTCTGTCCCTCCACTAATCACAGTAAAATGATTTCATAATCAATATTTCTGTGGTCTAGCTATATATCATATCCCATTTTTATTTATTTTAAAGTGTAATATCTTAGGGTCCTTAATTAATTTCATTTATTGTTAAATTAATAATAATATTAAATGACATCTAGTCTAATAAATTCGTCATTAATATTTCTGTCTCATTTTTATATTTATTTTTGTCCGATATCAACATTTTATATTTAGTCATGTTTATAATTTAATTCCAATTAAATTCTATTTCCACTTAATTGTATTAATTATCCGAATTCTAATTATCAAGTTGCGAAATTTATATTTTTTTATAGTTCGGGTCCTCAGATTACAGAATTGATTCCAAAATTGGACTCAGCGCGTCGAAACGATGCGGTATAGGGTCTGTCGAAAATTCTCGCAGGAGAAGGAATATTCCGGTCACCGGAATCTCGTCGGCCTTGCCGGAAAATCACTGCAAACCTCAAAATTCACTGGATTTCGGATTTAAGCATACTCCCGAAATCGTTACGCTGTAAGGAAATCAAAACCACAAACAACCTCAACTAAACACACTTATTTCCACCGAAATTCACACCGGTAGTCCGGAGGTTCGCCGGAATTCCACAAATCAAGACCAAAATCAGAAAAATCAACATCAATCGATAGATCAAGAAGAGAGGAGTTCGAAATTACCATAATCGGAGCAAGATCATTTCTGGAAGCCCTAAAAAATAACGTCGAAAAATTCTACTGCCTTTGTTCTTCAGTCACCGTTTTCGGTGTAGATCAAAGAAACTAATGGCATCAAATGAAAGCTTAGACGTTGAGGAGCTTGAATCTAGCTTCTAAATCACCAATCGACAGCTGGATCGCCGGATAATGGCGTTGGCAATTTTCTCTTTCCTCAAGACCATCGCCGGTCTCTCTCTCTTGTTTCTGCTTCTCCTTTTGCAGCCGGTAACTAAAGAAGAAACAGAAGAGGAAGAAAGGAAAGATGAAGACAGTGGCGATACGTGCGACTGCGGCGATGATCTTGCCGCTGCTGCTCGTTGATTTCCACCAAGAAGATGATGAAGACGGACGGAAGGAAGGAAAAGGAAAAGAAACCGAATTTTCATTTGGATTTTTTTTGGTTTTTGAATCTAATAATAATAATAATAATATTTATTTATTTAAAATATCTTTCCTATAAAAATACTATAATGCCCTCAACTATTTTATTATTTACAAAAATACCAATAATTTGAAATTACCAAAAATATCCCTTAAACAATTTTATTTTCAAATTAGTCTTTTTAATTAAAAACTGACATTTAAAAATTAGGGTGTTGCAAAAGTGGGGTTGAAAAATGTCTTATACTGGCCTAATGGGAATCATTCCCACTAAAATAACTACCTAGGTCATCTAAGTCATAATAATCAGACTCTTTCTCTCCATGATCTCTTTTCCCATTACTCTTACCAAAATCTCCTCATCAACATTTATTGGAGTTAGTGGTTCCTCAGTTTTAGACTCAAACTCACTTTCAGCATCATTATTAATACCCTCAGTAACTTTAATATTTCCTTCCTTTTCATCCCTCTCAAACTCTCTCACTTTATCCCTAACAGTAATAGAGTCTAGATCTTTATCATCAGTTAGGTTAAAGTCTTATACATTGGGAAATTCACTAGCAAAGTTAAAGTCCTCTACTGTGCATGGTTGAAAGTCAACAGGAGGAGGTGAGGGTGTACCCAAAACAAGAGGTTTATGTGATTGGACACTTGGTGAAGGTGGAGTTGGATTTTCAGTTTGCAAACCATATTTTTTTCCTAATATTAAAGTGTAAATGAACTACTCAACCCCATCCTTTACGACTTTATAAAAAAATCCCTCTATCAAACCTTTTAGGTGTATAGTTTACTTTCACAAAAGGTTGAGAATCAAAAATAGGTTCAATGGCATTTGGGATATTAACTATCCCTCATGGTCCACAAATAAAAGGATCTCATCCTCATCACTGAGTTGACTCACTAACCTACTAACTACCTTATCCCTATTAAGTAATACAAATGACTTATCTATCCTGATAATACAATCTATGTATTGTGTCATAACCAAATTTTTTTTTTTTAATGTAGTACATTATATTTGCTTAAGACAACAAGTCTACATCAAATGAGCTATCTATTATCTTTAATTTCCCCCCCTCCCCCCACATAATTAAAAACAGGCCTAACTTTAAACTAACCCCATGGGATATATTAAAGTCAAACCTAACAACAACTATTATAGTGCTACAAAACACAGTAACCAATATCAATTAGAAGTGTGACAACCTCGGTTTCATGCATAAATATTTAACAAAAGACATAAAATGCAATTACATTACTAATCACATTACTAAAGTCAGTTTAAGGGGTTCAGTTAGGGGTGTTCAGGTTTGGTTCGGTTCACCGAACCAAATCGATAAGGGCGAACCGACTCAAACCGATAAGAAAAAACTGAAACCGAGCCGAACCTCTTGGAAACCGAACCGAAATGAACCGATATTATCGGTTCGGTTCGATTCACGGTTAAAACTGAAGCTTAAAATTAGTTAATAAATCAGGTTTAAAACGACTACATTTTGATATAAAATGACTACATTTTGACGAAAATCAACTATTTTTAGGCTTATCGGTTCGGTTTTGAACTGGCTGAACCGATAACCAAACCGATAAATTTGGTTCGGTTCGATTTTTTGCTGATAATAACCGAAAACTGAAAATTTGGTTCGGTTCGGTTTACGGTTGGCGATTTTTTTGAACACCCCTAGGTTCAGTCTCAATACAAACATAATGCATTGCTCACAAGATACATATTATAATCAAACATAAAAAAATTTGAATTTCCTAGTGCAAGTAGGATAGCTTTTTAGGTTTCCACATTAAACAATTAACTATTGAGAATTAACTAGATATAAAATGTAAACCCTAAGCACAAAAAGAAAATAAACTAAAACCCTAATCATCCACACCACTAGCAGACAAACCAAAAATTGAATTTTTTTGTGAAAAAAAATTTAAAAAATACCTCTTAAAACCAAGTCCCCACAGGGACCACCACCTTCGAAACCTTCAACCACCAACTGTTGTCTTTGATTCACCCATTTTTGGCCCCAATCTGGTTGCTTCCTTGTCTTTTCCTCTTTTTTGTCGACCGAAAGTGAAACTGAGGTTTAACCCCTAAATTGATACCATCTGCTTGATTTCTAGGGATTAAGACAATTAAAACACTTTTGTTTTAATTATGTTAGTGATTTAAATGAAAATGCCATCATTTTGGACATTTTAGTTGAACAACTCAACATTTAAACGCCATCATTTTGCTATTTTAGCCGGCCCACTAAAACCATTTCCTACCATTCATGCACTCACCATCTGTTTGACAAACACGCGCAATTAACTGCGTTAAATAAAAGTTGTATGTTATACATGCAAATAATTTAGGGGCTTAATAGTACTATTACTTTGCTGAGGGCCTTATATAAAAAATTAGTATAGTTTAGGGTCCTCATAATGTTTTTAGCCCCAAAAACACTAAAAATTAGAAAATTTTTACACCAAAAGAAACAGAGTGTGGAGAGGAGTCTAACAGTGCTAGAACTAGCACCTGAAACTTGCTAGAGCACAGTAAAAAATGACCAAAAATTTATGGCTCCACTGTTTTTATCGGACTGTACTAGCTTTTCCCGCGACCAATTGTCACATGTCAACTCCCCTTAGTTTCATTGGTTGTCGTTCATCTGACCGGTGGAATTTAGGGTAGCTGTTAGTTGCTCTTTGGGCGGAAACGTTGATGGCAGGTAGATTTGGAAAGTGAAACTCTTGTTTTGTTAGTTGTGACAGGGAGGAAGAAGAAGATTGTACACTTTCATAATTTTAGAAGTCCAATTACCTATTTCATAAAAGACAAAAAAAAAAAAAAATCTTTTGTATAGTTGTAAAAATTAAAGAAATAACATGTATAAGTGTATATTTGCCTTTTTTCTTTTCTTTTTTTCCTTTTCATATGAAGAAAGTAATAATATGATTAACATGAATCACTTTGAGCAAGACGATGGAGAAATCATACCTATATAAGCATTAGTTTTTCTCGATAACTATTCAATGCGGGATAAATAACAACAATTCATAAAATTACTAACTACACTAACTGTATTCAGTAAAAATATTGAAAATTTCTTACACTTTAGCCTAATAATAGTAATAATACACTTTGATGTATGTATATATAAAAGTATTTTTATAATTATTGTGCGTAATTATGCGGGGTATCACTATTAGAAAGCAGTATAACTTCTGCAACGTCTTCTTACAGAGAGATATAGTCTCCTCTATTAACGGGTGAGACAAAACGAGAGATAAGCCAAAAAAAAGTTAAAAAAACATGTGATTTTGGAGAGTATGAAAGCATTAAAAAAAGGGGGAAGAGTGAGTGTGAAATTGAAAGCAAAATTACCAAAAATAAAAAGAGTAGCAGTAGTACATTTAAATAGTGGAATAACATTTAATCAATGAATGTAGGGTTTTCAGAAGCAAAGAATTGAGTTGGTGGTGCTGGTGCAGACCAGTAGTGATCACGTGAATTCATATTTCATAATAATTCTCAAACTATGTGGGTCACATTAATTTCTCATTACGAAGAGTCACAGTTTATGAACGTTTTTTTGGCACCACTTGAACATTTATAGTTTTTATAGTTTCATATTTATTATTTACAATCAAATTCAAATCTCTAAAATTTGGTTTGATATCTTACGTTTTAAAAAAATATATATATATATTGGCTTGATATGTGAGTTTAACATTCTGCATTGATAGACCGAGCACTTAAATCACTATTAGGATTAATTTTTTTATGCTCAACATCAATTTACATATTCATATCCCTCAAACTCAAGACTTTTAATTAAAAAGAGAAAGTTGTAAGACAATAGTTAATTAATTACAGTATTTGGTCACTTATAGTATATTGCTTACTTCCATTTTTTTTTTTAAGAATATAATTTTGTTTTATTATATATATAGACAGATGTTTTAAATATGTGAATATGATAACTACTCTCTTGTTTTTCTTTGATTTAGTAAGAAGATGGACATACGTACGTTCTAGCATCAATTTATATACCAAGATTGGATGTATTTTTGGCACCAAAGTGTATTTATATTTGTTAGAAAATCAGGCAAAATCTATAGGAAGCTAGAAATTAAGTGTACCGACGACGAAGAGTTGATTCCTTTGGTTTGCTATGTATTTGAAAAAGAAAAGAAATGTTGGTGGAACCTCATAAATACAAATTGAAACCTCAAGGGATATCCTCCGTGTAGCTTTTTCCATTGTCTCTAAGCTTTAAATTTAATATACCCACCACTTTTTTGTTGTAGGGTTGGTGGCAAATTCAATGCTCTACCTTCTTACCCTCAAAATATCCCATTAAATATTCTTCCTTTCTCTAACCTTTCAATTGCATAATTCTCTTCGCTTCAATCAAAAACTCAATTCTTTCTTTCTCTTCTTCTTTTCCCATTTCTTGGATTCTTCTTTTCTTGATGGGATTTTCTTGAATGTACGCACATGCATTTTTCTTTCTTGATTCTTGGTGCTTTCTTGTTTCTTGATTCTTGAATCTTGATACATTCTTGATTCTTGATGAAAAAGAAAAAGAAAACGAGATATTGGTGCGGTTCAATCAGAGAGCAGTGCTCTATTTATAGAGCTTATGTTGTTTGATTGAGCCGTGCCAATATCACGTATTAGGTAGGTATTAACTACTAGTTTTTAATGTTAAACTTTCTCATTAATTACTTATAATTATAATGTAATTAATTTTGATTTTCTACCCCTTCTTTTGGTTTTTAAGGTATGCTTTTCTTTCTTTTCTTGAGTTGGCTTTTCATTCTTGTCTTGTTTTACTTTTGTGTTTTTATTTTTAGCTTCACGACATATTATTAATTAATTTTGGAATTTCATGACATTATAATCATTCTCTATTTCGATTATTTGATGTATCTTTTTGTTATTTACAAGCTTTAATTACTTCTTTCATTGCGCATACTATAATTAATTTATACCTTGATATATGATCATTTATTGCATGAACATAAAAAATTATAGTAAGCAGTAGTAGTATATTTGGTTAGTGGTTTGACAAAAAAGAAAAAAGTATATTTTGTTATTGTGAAAAAGAAAAGAAAAGAAATCTTGGGATGTTATGAAGAATAAGCAAACATTTAATGTTGTCTGTAATTGATTGTTCCTTATGCGTGAAAGGCAGACTACTTTTATTGACAATGTGGTAGAAGAGTAGGTATAAAAGATTCCTTCTTTTAATTCCCGTTGCTCTTATTTTTATTTTAAATCCTAGTATATTTTTCATCAACTAACTGTATACTTATTGTATCCGGACACTAAATCACGAGTTAACGCACCTTTGTCTACTCCGTCCCAAAACAACTGTCTCATTTAAAATTTTGTTATATCTAAAAATAAATAGTTCACTTATAAATTTTATATAAATAAACCACTTTTTTTTATTTGTACAAATGAATTGTAGTATGCAAAATGTAGTATTAATCTAGCATTAGAAAATTATTCCAAAAAAATATCAAGACAATCATATGATATAATGGGAAAAAAAAAAAGACACGGAAATCTTTATGCATACCATACCATAATTATTTAGAAGCGCAAGGCAGAAAAAATATTCATTATTCTTTACAGCTTTATTATTTTCTCTCAGCTTCAACTGTTCAAAGAATTTAGAGTTATTATTATTATTTTAACTTTTCTATTTGCTGTATAATTCTTCTGTAGTTTAGTATTAACATGCGCACCATCTAGGAGACTCTCATCAGGATTTCTACACTCGTATGCTGATTTTCCTTAATCCTTCTTTATCCTTCCTGAGTGTGGAAGATGGGGAACTGTTCTTGGTTTTTCATTATCAGAAGGTAGCATTCCATAGAGCATTTTCATGTTCGCCGCACCGCTGGTGAACTTCCATCATTCTCTCAACAGACTTGCAAATCCCACTACACCTCCAATCAAATGAAGCAGCGCAAGTGTTGCCTAGCTGAGCTTTCCATTCGCAATCTGCACCAACAAATCGCAGAAATATGATCCCGTAAGCATTACTTTTTTTTTCGTATATGCCTCATGGTGACCTACAGCAGATGAGGAAGAGGAAAACTGTGGATACAAAAGTAGCGGTATTCCACACCGGCCAATTTTACACTCCATGTATGTTCATCTGGGTCCAATATATGAATGCACTTATCTAATCTTTAGATGTTATTACTCTGTTCATTCCTCTGTTCAAAAGAAAGAATTATGTATGTAAATCATCATAATTTTGAATTATTCACCTGGAGGTGTACCACAACAAAGTCTTCTTTCATCAACATGCTCCACATCTAAACCAATAAACCAAGATCCTAGCGAAACATCTTCGTTTGCATATTTGTGCAGGACGTGCCTGAAACCATGATCGCACAGGCATTACAATGATAATTGATCACACAATGTTACAATGGTAATTAAAGTGTATTATGCAAATCTATGCAAATCATTCAGGCATTTATGACGAAATTCATAAAATGTAATCGCCATTGCGCTATAGCTTATCAAACATTTCTTAAAAGTTTTCAGATAAATTGAACTTACTGGTTTATTGATACGTATGTGGCTAATTCTTTCGAGATGGCATAAAGTTGTCCCGTAGCATGGCGGAAATACTTGTTCCCCATCTCCCCGAATTTCCAATACTCCGGTTCATGATATCTCACTCCTCTATATCATGAAAAAGTTAGAAAACTCTACTCATCATGCTACTTAAAGAAGCATAGGTATAATGCTACTTGCCTTCTAGCAAGTACAGGACCTGACTTCATGCACCCAATATAAACTCGAGGCTTTGTACGATGTCCAGCTAGAGCCATCCCAAGAGTTGCTATGGAAAATTTCCAGCAGATATATTCAGTAAAACATGTTAAATATCATATCACAGAAACACAAACAGAAAATACCAAAAACATCAAAGCCTATTCCCCTCCGTTTTACTAGTTAGTCATTTATCCAATATTCTTGTGATTAGTCTCTACAGCCACAATCAAGGCATACCCACATGAAATTATGGCATTCCATTGAAGCATAGTAGAATGTATGACGTTATAATACTTGTAAAAACTAGCACAATCATTCACTAATCCATGACATGTTTTGGATGGATATAAAGCTCATTGTACCTAAGGTCACATAAGTATTATCATCAATTCATTTTATTACCTAAATTCACATGGACATCGTCATCAACTTTGACGTAAAACTCTGCATCCCATAAATTAAGAGCAGTAATAAAGTAAGTCTTAGTCTTAGCTGATAACTCCAAGTAGCCCTCGACGTGTTCCTGATTCCACATAATGAGAAACAATGAGAGAACTATTCAATATTTCTATAAACCTATTTCTCATATCCATCAAAATATTTGCAATATGCAGTTTATCAAGTAAAACAGCATTAAGGGACAAGACAATAATATCACCAGCCTCAAAAAATCTCCATATGCTATTTCTTCTGCTTCAATAGCTTTGTCAAGAATGCCACCAGTGGTTGAACTGAAGAAAAAAGTCTTATTAATTAACTTCCCTCAAAACATACTCCACATACACTCAATCTATAAACATCAAATGAAAGGTGGTCATAAATTTTCAGTCAAAAAGGCAGCACATCATCGCAAATCCACCGGAAGATTTCATTGCATCCTTTATATAACTCCACCAAAACTTTGAAAATTCAATATGACCAATTTCGCTACATATTGGGTCTTCAGAAATGGGGTGAAATTTCAAACTTCAGAAAACCCCAAATTTCAGTCTTGTGTCTAAATGATAATTCAGACATTTCAATTCAGTGCTGTAATTTCCTAACAATATGATACACAGAGTTCTAAAATGTGAGATGCAAATACATTAATTGCATTTATGGCCTAGATGTTCTAACTTCCAGTAAAGCTGAATACTTTAGAACACGGCAAGGTAAACATCTCAGCTTGATGTACGAGAAGAATTTAACCCAGAGCAATTTTCTTATAGATTTTTATTTCTTATTCTTGCTCCATTGACCAACTGTCTTGGGTAATATTTGTATAGCACAATATTTAATAAGTTAATTTCTCATAAAGGATTGCTATTAGCATAATGTTGCAAAAAAAGTAAGATAAACACAACCCATAACTAGTTAACTACATCACCCATGCAAGAGAGAAAAGCTCACCTGTGACCTATAGTAAAGCGAACAATTATGCCCTTCTCTTCCTCCAACTTTTTTCTTTTCTCACCTTGTGGCATCCAAGTTGCACGAACTGAATCTCTTCGCTTCCGACTGCTGAAAGCTGTGTTGATTCCTATTACCATAAAATATTTTCTTTTTGAGTTTCCTGATGTATTGGAGCCATTTGACAAAGATAGGTGCTCCGCTTTAGCAGCTGCCAATTTCATCTCTAAAGTTGAAATCTTATTATCTAGTGTCCTGTTTCCATACACAATCAGAAGGTTCCTGTTTTAGATCAAAACCTCCAAGTGCATGTGAAATAGAGAAAACAAGCATTCACAAAGCTTACTGGATGTCGTATTGGGTCTTCTTCGAAACTTGCCTTAGACTGTTGTTGTATTTATGATTTGCAACCTTCTCATATAGGTACAAAATTAAACAAAAAGAAAAGTAGACTAATATCAGATAAAAGCTCTCTGGTATTTTTAAGATAGTTAAAGGAAAAAAGAGCTCTAGAAGCAATAGACTGAAATTTCAGCCTAGTTTGAGACAACCCTCAGCACCACAGTGCAAATCATACATTTTAAAGTGACACTTAAATAGTGGGAAGTCAGACACTTACAAGCTTCAGATTACAATTCTCAGATTCTAAGTTCAATCTTTCTGGCACTGCCCACATCCTGAGACAAGATTGAGATTATTGACATTAGCACGCTAAGCAATTCAATGAGCATTTGAGTATTCTATGCTCTTCAAAAACTACTTATCAATAAAGACTGAACTTTCTAAAAAAGAAATAATAAGCTTACTTGCTAACAATTGGGATAAAGAATGGTGGAAATTTTGAATTCAAAATATGCTTGGTAAGTCATAATGCAATGTAAGGGTGATTTCGTTACAACCCATAATGGATTACCAAGAATTGCCTAAGTGGGTTAAGGCAACAGAGAAGTAGATGCAGGATTAAACCAGCCATATGATATTAGATAGCATCTGGGGTTAAGAAACCAGAGGAAGAATAAGCAATCAAATGCCATAAAACAGTGAAAAGAGATTTACAAGTTAAAAAGAAGCATCCTTTCTGTAAAATTGGACTTCATTTCCACCAAAGACCACAACTTTTGAACTTCTACTCTGGAGCTAATTCATTGATTAAGCATCTTAGAGTACACATAATGGCTTCTGTTTCCAAAGTTTGGATAGTGTCGGTGGAGACACAAAAGGCACAAAAAGAACAGAAATTGATGCCATCATTTCTATTATATGATTTAAATTGAGTAGAAGAAGATGAAACAGACAATTACTTCCAAGACATTTGTCTACTGGTTGTTCATGGAATTAGGATGAAGCAAACGAAAATTACCCAACACAATTCAACCATAAAAAATTCCAGCTAAGACAAAAAACCCAAAAAGAAATCTTTGAAAATGCATCCCTTTTTAAATGAATAATTGATACCCAGTTGACTTAATTGTATCATACAGTCAATACAATTAATGAATTAACAAAAACTTTGCAAATATAAAGAAATCCAATAATTAAAAGTACCTGTTAGTGAAGAACATTCCTGCCAGAAAGCTACCAAGGCAAAGGAAAAAAGCCAAGTTTCTTGGCAACACATTCCTACCAGCAACCTCTCCACCACCACCTACTCTACTCTTCATCGACATTTTTGTCAACAAATCAAAGAATAAAACTTCATAAAAATAAAATCAAGAAAAACTAACAAAAACAACTAGACCAGATAACTAAAGTTTAGCTCTTTTCTAAGACAAAAATCAGAAGAAAAAAAATTTACAAACGTGTCTGTTTTCAGACACAAAAAAATATTACTCTCTCCCTCTAGAAGAGACGGGGCAAAAGGGAAGAAGAACTAGAGAGAGAAAGAGAGAAGAAGCATTAGTGAAATGACTAACTAACCAACTGCCAATCTTAACATCGCAAAATTACATAACCGACCTTACTGACAAACGTTCTTGAATCCCATCTATAATTTATAAATGTATCAGTTTTATGTTTTGGACCAGTTAACTGCTGTGATAAACTCTCACGTCCAAATTGAAGTGTTAAATAAGTGTCATTAAGTATTGTTTTTCAGTTCATACATTAAAAAAAACTGCAATTTTAATAAATAATCATCTTTGTTAAAAAAAAAAAAATAATCATCTAAGTTACAAAAAAAATTAAGTCTAACAGTAACAGTGCCCACTAGTAGTTGCTTGGATGGCTGGCAATGGATTTGATTTGGATGATTTTTTTTTTTTATTACATAGTTTTCATGAAGTTGGGTGGGTCTTCTAGCCCAGTACTGTTGGTCAACCACTGGAAGACAATGACTTATGTTGGGATTAAAAAGTAAATAAAAAAAAACTGGACAAATGAATCATGGATTTGAATCCTATAAATAAAGAATGCGAAACTGAATTTTTTTTTTTTTTAATGACTACCCTTTTTTCCTTTTTTAAATTATAATGAACTTAATGGACCGAATAAGCACTGTAAATCACATAATATAGTTGGTCATTTTCATGGAGGACACAACATGATAGCCCATCCCTATTATGCTAAATTGACGACGAAATGTAATTTAAAAGAATTAAACTTAGTACCTCCACTCATAATTGCATAAAACAAGTGAGAAGATCAACCAATCACACCTAATATGCAAATCCATTTAATTTTATGCTATATATAACAATAATTACACTTTTGTTTTGCTTGCATTTGTCAAAATTTCAATTTAGTTTTAGTTATTTATAATTTGGGTGATAATTTTGAATATCAAAAAAGAGCTTTTCAATTGAAAAATAAGTGTTTTAAATAAGGCATTGATGTCTTAGAGCCAAATTGAGAAGCCCAAGACAAGCTATGGTTCACTCTGGTATGATGTCTAGAGATCAAACCTCCCAAGATGATGTTCTAAGGACGAACCTGCTAGCTGTACACAAAAAGAACACTGGGTGATATGTGATGACAAACAATCCCATGTTTAAGTCAGTAAATGATAGGAAAGTATGAGAATAGAATAGGAGAGGAGAATATGATAGTATGATTAACCTTTACTTCGAGAACCATTGGGATATTTATAGGAGATCCCCAACGGTTACTTCCCTGAAATATCTGGGAGGTGGAGATATGCTCTCAACGTGGGGCAACATACTCTGAATAATCTAAAGCGTGTCCTAAGATCAACGGCTACTAAGTTGATGTCTGGTTGTCAGTCTGATCCCTATATAGGACGATGCCAAGAAAATCACCATCCCTCGTCGGCCGAGCAGGACTTACCATTGCTGATCAATTCTCTATGATTGTGGGGATATGGCTAGGTAAGAGACGATGTCTCTAAGGACGATGCCAAAGAGTTCATGACAACGGATGATCTATGCAGGATCATTCGGCAACCAAGATTGTTTGGGGTTGACTCTTTATTTTAACTTTCGCATCAGAAAGTAAATACTTCAATGTTTGACAGGTTAGTTTAATGATAATGCTAACAACTTTTTACTCCAAAACAGGCATCATAAACATTAAATGATTAAACCAGATGGAGGTAGTGTTTTTGAAAGGTGCTACACCAAAATAATTACCTTTTTATCGAAATTTCAATCTATAAAAATCAATTCTATTTTCGTCAAATCATTTGTGTATTAATCGTAAGTTCAGATGTCAATCACTACTCAATTTGTTGTGAAATAACTTCATTTTTTTTAACTTTTTCTATTATACTATTTTTTTCCCTTTTTTTATTTAAGTTTTCTTATCTACAAACCCCTATAATTTTATGAGAGAGTTTTACTCTTTTGGATCCTTGTGTTTCTGTTTAGGTGGTTGGGTTTTTAGGAGGAGCTCATGGACTCATGGTTCAAGGTGTAAGCCTCAAAATTATTTGGGCCAAATGCCCATCTATGGATGTGGCCTCATAGTCCCAAAAAATATTAAGTAAATTTTGAGAGTAACTTTCAAATATTAAGTAAATATTATTTTTTAAAGAATATTAAGTATCTGCCACTTTTAATTACTGTAGATATGTATATTTACTTTTTATAAAAAAAATGTAGATATTTTTGGTTAAAAAAAAAATGTAGATATTTTAAATAGAAAATACATGCATTTAATGTAACTGTAAATACATTTGTTAAGTTGCTCTAAAAATTTATAAACAATAAAAATCAAAATAAACTTTGACTTATTTTCTTTCTTTATGCAATAAAATAAAATCAACAACAAAACTTACATATATTTAAATATAAAAATGGAATATGAGGTTAGCCTTATGTGAAAAAAGGGAAAAAAAAAAAAAGTTAACCAAAATTTTGGTTAGGGTGAATTAAGGAAGGGGCAGCAGTACACTCTCTGCTAAGTCCAATTGATGTTTGGTTGGCACTAAAGTGAGCAAATAATTTGGATGATTCGCTTCGGTTAAAAAATGTTAAATGACTAATTTGGTCAAGAGTTATAAAAATTTCAGATAAAATAAATTTTGGCTGAATTAGCTTAGTTATCCGAAATTTAAAACTCTGCGTTTTGACATGAAATATATAAATCTAATTTCTCTAATTTTCTCTCCTAAGGGTGTGGGGTAATTCGGGTAGATGAGATAATTCGGTTTAGTCAATCGGATAATTCGAAAATTATATTTTAATTCAGTTAATCAGGTAAAAGGTATATTCGGGTAGATGTAAAAAAAAAAAAATTCATATTTTGTAATTCAATCAATATTTTTTTAAAAAATTAACGGTTCTAATCCAGTGCCCATCCATGCTTGACACTCTAACTTGAAAGGAACTTTGGTAAAATTTTGTTCTTAGCATGGGTGTCTGTACACAAACTTAAAATTTTTTGTGAATCAAAACATACAATTTAAATGCATAATAATGTAGGTGTTTTGATTGATACTTATTGCAATTTGAGTAAAAAATTGAATGAAATATTTCGAAGTTAGATTTTTCAAAAATATTTTTACTGCACAAAATGCAAAAATGTATTGTGATAGGCAGGATGAGTATAAGATCCGGGAATGAATTCACTTTGACCAACGATTTTGATTTTATGCACACGAGTTGCAGCCTGCAATCCCAAAAATGCAGGCGAGATCAAACTAAAAAGTAAATTTCTTAGTGCTTGAAAAAGAAATAATTTTAATTAAGAATGTCAAAAGTTAAATAATAGTGATGAGATTTAGGGAAATATAGGTATCATTAGTTTGTTTGTTTATAAGTGCCCCATAGTAAAAGGTTAAACCTACAAAAACAAACAAAAATAAAATATAGCAAAAGAAGTAACGAAGTTCCTGTGAATGCTTCAAGTGCATAGTTAGCTGTAAAACTGAAATATAATTGTTAGTTTTAATTGAGCTCATGCTCTTTACATCTCAAAAGCACTATACCTCTACCTTTTTTCATCGAACATAAAGGGGAGATTGCAACTGTGTTGTACTTCTCTCCGCCAACCAAATGAGAAGCATTTTTAAGAATGGAAAATACTTAACAATATCCCAATTTTCTCATTTATTAGCATGATCCTTTGATGGTCATATGTTAATTTTAAAAGGGGGATCGAGCAGTAGTCTAACGGTAAGGCAGTCCAATTCAGATTATGAGGCCTTGGGTTCCAACCGCATATTCCCCTCTCCCATAATATCTATGGTAAAAAATATGTTAATTTTAAATAAAAGTCATGTAGGTTCTCCATTTTGCTGAAAATACGTAAGAAGGTAAAACTAGATTAAGCATTTAGTTTAATCCAAACAAATGGAATGGCTAATTAAAGAAAAATCAATCGTATCTTTGGCATAATAGGAAAAAGGAGTTATGCACGAAATGTGGTCCTTATAGAGATGGGAATTTTTCCTTTTTTTTTTCCAAAGAGAAACTTTGAATTGTTATTCTTGTTGGCAAAAGGGGAGTGAGATCTTTGAATTTGATTGTTGAGTGGGTATGTGTAAAATATTAGTATCTATCAACTTTCTTACATGTATAGTCAAGAAATAAACTTTTCCAAGAAGGAAAATTGATTCTTTTATTGTACTTAAAAGAAGAAGAAAAAATAGTGGGTATGGTGGCCCTCATTTTGTTTTCATTTCTCCATTGATGGATTTAGGAAATCTTGTTGATTGAATTAGTCCTTACAAAGTTGAGAATTGTAAATTAGCTTTCAAGAATATGTACTGTGCATTCACATCACATACCAAAAGGAATAAAAATAAGCTGGAACTACCTCACCTTACATTAATAAATTTCCGATGTTTTAAATTTGATCATCCAGTTTTTTGTAACCAAATTACGAGGGCACCGGGAACAATACTACCGCAATATCACTAAGAAGTAAGGGCGGCATAACTCTTGTTACCGAATTTTAGTGCATCCGCATTCAATTGTATATAACAAAAAAAAAAAAATTGCGCAAATGCAGCCAAAGGCAGATAGGAAGCAGATGTGAAAATGAAGATAAACTAAACCCTTTTACCAAATAAAATTCGCAGTTACAGGTAGGCTACAATTACCCAAAACACAATCTACCAGGTATAAGACAAAATTTCAGAAACTGCCAAAGGTTTCTGTTTCTTTAACCTTCTCTTCCTAAATAACCACAACAAAAAAGGGCACCTCTGACCTGTACTAACTCTTTAGTACTGCAATACATACCATAATAATAATAGTACCAACCCAACTAAATAGTTAATAAAAACAAACAAAAGATTACATGGGACCCCTTCTAACATAATTAATAATTATAATAATAAGATTAATTAAGAGATTAATTAAAAATTTTTACTCTAGAAAACCCGTTTTGGTCAAAACAGCATTCCTCACTTTGCTAAGATCTCTTCCTTTGAGTTTCCTTCCAATCCCTTCACATACAGAGAAAGATGAAATCTGGCTTCTTGCAAGCTTCTTTGCTATCCATTCATGTGGAGGTACCATTCCATCTCCTTCATCATTCTCATTTTCACCATCATTATTAACATGGTAATAATCATACTCCATTTTTGTGTTCTTCCCATAAATCTTGGACCAATCAGGGATTTTTACAGGAGCTGATGATTGTTCAACTACCTTTGAATCAACATGGGTTGTTTTTGATTTTGCTTCTGCTGGTGTTGGTGTTGGTGTTGGAATCTTTCTTGGAGCAGTTGCAGTTGCATGGATATGCCATGCAGAAGCAGAACCAGAACCAGAAGCAGTGGAATAGTAGTCTTTTGATTTCCTCATTTTGAGATTTGAATCTTCTCTTTCTTTCATAGCAGAAGACCATATATCTTCTTCTTCAAAATCTTCATCTGCTTCTGATCTACCATGCCAATCAGCCATTTTTGTTCTGCCAAAAAAAGTAATCGAGAAATAGGCAAAGAACCAAAGCAGAGGATTTGAGCAATGAAAGAGTTACTCCATACTGTATAAATAGATGGGGTAAGTAAAAGGAGAGATCTGTTCTTTTCTCTTTCTATTTTTTTAAACAAAATATTTTATGATACAACTAGACTAGAGTAATAATATATAAATGTAAAAAATTATATATTGGTATATATTGGGAATCAGAAAGAGAGAAAAGGTGTAAGAGAATAAAATCAGGAATCTACCTTGGCCTTGTTTCAATAGCCTCCAAAAAGCAGATGGCTTTTCAAAGATTATATCTTTAACCGGTTTGAAATGGGTTTGGTTTGGGTCTAATAAGCGCAGCAGAAAGAAATTGAATAGTATAAAATCTTAAAATTGGTAAAAATATTATTGATTTATAGAACATGAAAGAGTAGCATAGGATTTAATTTTGGATTTTCTTTATAAATAAATTTGAGATATTTTACTATTAATAATTAATTTATAGAAAAAAATGAAAATTTAAGATTTAAAGCAACAACTCAAACATGCTAGGACAAAAGAAGAAAAGATTGGGAATACATCCAAAAGAAAATCACAGATATCAAGGGCCTTAAAATGGTACGCTTCTTCTGCAACAGCTGAGGAGAAAAAGACAAGGAAAAAAAAAGAGATTCATTGATTTTAATGGTCTAAATCAAATCAAACCAAAACCCTCCTGATATGGAAAATAAATCTTAGCTGACAGAGTCTGGCTATTTTATCCACTTACCTGGAAATGGTCACTCTATAGGTGGCTATACCACAAGAAACTGAAACTCCAGATGCCAGCCAGCAGGATGAAGAAGAACTAGAAGTTGGGTTTTGGGAAGCAAAATGAGACACATTTAGCAAAACCAGAAACATAAGTCATTTGTATATGCTTCCTTACTGCCAATGGAAACAATAATTCCCACTTTCTACTTGATATATATATATATAACTGAAAACAGTAGAAAATTTGATATTTTTGGTTTTAAAAATGATTAATAATAACAAGGCTTTCAATCAATAAAAGTGTTATAAATAGTTTTAAGTGTTTTATCTAAATTACTATTTAAAAGTTGACATGTTGTGTCAAAAACCATTAATTGTCCAGAGTGAACCACTTAATCAAGTGTTAAAAGTGTAGTGTCTAAAATTCGTAAATTCCTAAACTTTATAAATTTTTTCCTCAATTTGAAAAAACTGCTATTAATTGTCCAACAATTCTTTATAAGGTAAATTTCATTATACTTTGTGTTGTATAATGATGTAAGAATCTAAATTTTAATACTGTAATGATAAAGGGTTTTTCATCAGAATTTGGCCGAATTTTATGAAAATTAAGTGAGGAGACATCTTTTCACTCTATTGAAATCCGAAGCTTATTGCTAGAAAGTTAAAAGTTAAAGGGTAGAATTTGCGAGTGAAATTTTACCCATTCTTCAAAAAATGAACATTTAATAAACCAACTCCGATAAAGTAAAAGTTAAAGGTAGGAGTTTTTGACTGGGAAAGGTGGATAAAAGTGATTGGTTAGAGAAGCAGCCACACCTCTCGAATTTCAGTAAACCTTATCCTCTCTTCTCTAGACTTACTACTGAGTAGTAGTAGTAGTAGTAGTACAATACAACTCATCTGATTAGGCAAGAAAAAGAGTAATCACATAGAGATATATATTATTACTACTTCCCCTGCTACTTACTTCTATTCTGGAATTGCTTTTCGTGGGGTTTTGGGCATCACAGGCAGACACATACACAAGAGAGAGATTACTGTTGTTTGGTTGTTTATGTTTATTTATTTATGGTTATTTAGGGGTAGTGAAAGGGTGTGGTCTGCTCTCACCTCAAATCAGAACCTGTTTTTGGACAATGACTTATGACAGGTCTTTGGGGTCAACGGTTTTTTTTTTTTATTGCATGCTTAATTAGTACATTATCAACTCTACTGCCTCTAATCAAATTAGCTTATGCTTCAGTAACCTAATCTATCATGTTTAGATGTCAAATAAAAAAAGAAACTAACATGTTTAACTTTGAAACTGTATTTATGTTAAAATTCAATTAAAAAAAAAACTTCATTGTTTTTTTAGTGATTCTATTCAATTTTAATACTAACTCCGTGTTTTCAGGTTCTTTACGTTTTCATTTTTGGGTGTATTTTTCATTTTCTTACGTTTCCATTTATGGTAAGTTTTGTAATTGTTTATTATTATTTTTTATTGATATTGGTGAAAAAGTAAATTTTTAAGAAGGTTAGTAATTGTTTATTATTATTTTTATTTTGATATTGGTGAAAAATTGATTTTATTGGTATTGGTGAAAAGCAAATGTAAAGAAATGAAAAACACGGAGGTAGTATAAATTTATTAGTACATATAATTAGGCAACTGCAACGTATTAGCTTAAAGAAAAAATTTTATAATTTTTATTAGTATTTTCTTTTTTTAAAAGAGTATTCTTATTTTTATCTATCAATATTTTGAAGTTGTTGGTTATTAATGGAGAAGATATTATCGATTATAAGCTTTTCTTTTAATATATAAAGAAAGTCACTAACTTGCTCAATAATATTATAGTAAGTTACATAGCTAGAAAGTCTCCCTTATGCATCAATGGCAAAATGACAATGCGGTTGTATTAAGTAGAGTAACCATCATGTCATACCTTAGTTTGCATTATCAATTTATAATCTAATTTGATGGATTAAAAATGAGGATAGAGCTCAATGATATTGTGACCTAAAACCAAATCCAAATATGAAGATTTTAAATTAGAAAAATAATTATCTAGACTGAATTTATGATATCACTCATCCATCAAGTCCATAATAATTTTTCGTTCTTCCTACTTTATTCCTTTTTTTTTTTAATGAAACATACTAATACTTTCGTTATATTTAAAAATTAATTTAGCAATTTCATACTATTAACTTACCTATTGGACCAATCTAGAATAAAATTTTCCTCAAAATTATTGGCATAATAATAATAATAAAATAAGAAATGTATAAAAACAAGATTTGGACACATAAAATTATGGGTTCATTGACTTCATGAATGAGTAGGTATTGATTGGAAATATCTTGTGGATAAAATAGAAAGAAAAAATATAATTCTATAATCATCTTTGATCTATAGGTTTACTGTTGGAGCTAGTAACTATATATAATCTTGACCAAACCTTTTATTTGTTGTTTATTAGATTTTTTTTTTCAATCACATCATCTAGAGATATGCTAGCCCATTAAAACACCATATGATGTAACAAGCTTTTTGTTTGTGATGAAAAAAAAATTGGGTAACTTGATTATAAAATTTTCAGTGTTGTATATGGATTATTATTATTATTATTATTATTTTTTGTCTTAGTTTAAAAAAAAAAAAATCTAAGAGCAATTTTTTAAAATTAAAATAAAGAATAGGATGTTTAAATTTTAATTATACGAAAAAAGGGAAAAAAGTGTGGCTGCTGGGATTCGAGCCCAGGTCTTCACGGCCACAACGTGAAATTCTTACCACTAAACTACAGCCACTTTTGATTCTTTAGGGCAATTTAATTATATAAAGCAAGGTACTATTAATATTAAAATTCCACAGAACCATTCGACGATATTAAAATTAGAAGAACTTTGACATAAAGAGAGATATGACTTGATAAACATCTTAATCATTCAACAAAATTCTTTAAGCTATTCAAAATTTTGCTTTTCTATATAAATAAAAGAGAAAAAACGCAGAGGTAGAAGAAACTTGGAAAGCTACCTAAAGATTGAAGAATGTGGCTTAAATTTCATTCATTTTTAGCTTGACAAGATTAAGTTGGCATTTTGGTTACTTGGTGTGTTCTATTATATTCATGGAATCCTACTAAGAAACTTCAAAGCACAAGAAAAATAAGTTATTAAATAACCATATAATGATTAGATAGATGAAGCAATTTCTACCATCCATTAAGGGATAATTGTTTTTTATAAGACAAACTCCTTTTCATTCCATAATTTCCTTTGGATGATTAGCTATTAGTGGGGCATTGAAAGGCCAATTAAGTCAAAAATCACCTCAAATTCTTTCCTCACAAGTCAATTTGCCACTCCAATGCCAACAATATTATGCAACTTTTGGTGGCTAATAACACAAAGACCTTTTACAATATGAATCCATAGATTACAAAGCTAATGCAAGTGGAAGCATCAAACTTTTCCACATTATATTCCATTGGAAAGCATTTTCAAAGTCAAAAAAAAAGGAAAAAAAAAAGATGTACAAAAGCTTTTCTGGGATTCTTTGATGTCCCTATTACCTTGTCATGCTACCCGTCACATAGTTATAAATTCACCGTCTAAACGGGGGGAAAAAAATCTATTTGGCGTCTGAATGGAAAGCATGTCTAGTCAAGTGTCTAAACTACCTAAAATTGTTGCAGTAAAGTGTTTTGATCGGACATGGCTTGCCGGAAATGCCACATCAGGTGGTGAGCCAGGTGACATCAGAAACAGTAGTCGGTAGATATACTAAAAATGTGCTCTCAACACAAACTGGACTGGTATCAAGACTGGATGGATATTAACATTATGCTGTAAGAAATTAAAAAATTTTCTCTACTTTGTGTGCATTTTCTGCACAAACAAACAAGACAAAAATGGATGAGCCATTACATGCTCTGAAACTGATGTTATCTCGCATCTTTTCATCTGGAACTGTTTATGCACAAGTAATCAACCTATTGAATTAGAAGAGTTGAAATTTGGCACTGAACCTGTACAGGATATAGCGAAACATTGAGCTGCATTTTGCACTTTGTACTCGGACTAATCTTGTCTTTTTTCACTTGCGCACCGCATGGTAAAGCTCCATGTAGTCAAGAGCAGGCTTGTTCCAAGACCAGTCTTGCTCCATCACAGTTTTACATAATGAATTAAACCACTCCCGCCCATTGTACCAACCAGAGATTGCCCTGAAATAGAAACCTCTGGATAAGTACTCCAGAAACCCAAATGCTTCTCAAGCTTAAGGAACCTGAACCAATAATTTACAATATATTTGGCGGTATTCCCTCTCCAAAATTGGATTAATTCTTCATTAGTCTTACTATGTTATGTTGCAGAAAAACAGGTAAGAAGAATAGGGAAAAATAAGTTGAGCACAAAAAAATAACATTGTTTGATTCCCGTATAGACACTCTGAAGAAGCGCTCATAGTAGAAATCCAGTTAAAAGGAAGTAATGATTTTGATATGCTAAAAGTTTATTGAAGGAAATTGGAACAGCTAATTAGTAAGAAAACATAATTTACCATTTTGCTAAGTAAAGCCAACATTTACATACCTATTTAAAGCATAATCAACACCACCCGCATCAGCTCCATCAAAATTAAATCCGTTTGGTTCAAGACCTTGTGCTTGTGCTCTCTCTTTATCATTGTCAACATCAAATACAGTGTCATAGAGTCCTACACAAGAAAACACCAAAATAAATGGTTAAGTACACGATTGCTATTAGGTACTTACTACAGAATCAAGGGCATCATGTAACAAGATGGAAGCAATTTCTCGTAGCATAAAAGTGTCGTATTCGCTGATTGTACCCTCCATTCTTCACTTATAATATGGGGATATTAGGAAACAGTACATAATAAACAGTAAGTCTGTTTCTAAGTCAAGGAATGAATGACAACAGCAAGTACTTCAAAAATGTGATATACAATTCAATTTCAAACATGTTTCAGCAGCAAGTCAAGAACAAACCTCCAGTTTTTCGAACAATAGGTATTGAACCATATCTCATAGCTGTAAGCTGGGTCAGTCCACATGGCTCAAAAATTGAGGGGACAAGGATGAAATCTGCACCTGCATATATCTTTATAAAGAGAGAGAGAGAGAAAAAGATCAGTAAGGGTCAGAATGCAGATGTGGAATGTAGATATGCATCCTGCGAAAACAGGAATCTTTAGCATTCTAGAGTATACCAAATGAGAGAGCGGCTCATCATATGTCAAGCAGAGGCGTGCACGTTCATTGTGAGAAGAATGCAATTGGTTGGCCAAATTCTCAAAATCATTCTGGATGCGAGGATCTGGAGCTGAACCTAGCAAAACAACCTTGCAAGCAGAAACTAGTTTAGGACATGAATGACACCCATTACTTGGATCATTATGTGCACCCAACACAGACATGCAAATGCTTGGCTCCAATATCATGCTTCATAATTTGTAGATACACATGGAACTTACAGTCACCATAACATTATCTCCGAATTTTGATGCTTATATGCAGAAATTTCAAGAAAAGATCATGATGGACAATAAAAGAGAGCACAAGTTAGATTATTCAGCAGGGTAGGATACATCAATTTAGTCTAACAAGAACTAAGTGCTTGGTGAGAATTCTAAAGACAAGGCACCATCATCTCTTACACAGCAGTATCAGTAATTATTTACAAAGAGATAAAGGCCAAAATCTGTTAGGATTGTAAAGGGGTTGGAATCTGATATCCCATATAGGATTTTGGTCTGATTCGTGGACAATGCTCAAAGAGTGGGTTAAGCTCTTATGAGTAATACTTCAAAATTTTTATCAGTTTTCTTTCTAATCTATAATGTGAAATATTATCCTAACTTTGATGGTTTTCTCCAGTTGCAATTCCAGGCCAACATTTGGTAAATATATTGTTTTAGTGCACTCAATCCATGTTATGAACTGCAAATTCTGCTATAAGAAAACTGTGTTGCAATCAGTGCACACCAAGATAAATCTAACAGTAGAAGGGGAAACTAACTTGTCCATTGCGTTCTAAGGTTCGCCAAATTGCATGCTTGATGAGATCGATTCCTTTTTGATGCGTTAGGCGAGTTATAATTCCCACTAATGGGAGATCAGCTTTCTTTAAACCAAGCCTTTGCTGCAAAGCTTCTTTGGCAGCTCTTTTGCCTTCAACAACATTCTCATGTGTGTAAGGTACCTGTAATAAACACACATATCAGGCACAACTGTACCGCACACTAGTATCTCGAAAGAATGAACATTGTAAAGACACAGGAAGAAATAATAAATTTAATTTGAATAATATGTACAATATCAAAATGAAGAAAAGCAATAGAAATTTTACCCTGGAAAGGGTAAAACTTCATATATTTACGTAGTGTCAGGCTAAATTGAGATTTTCAATGTCTGTATCAAAGGATCAGTCCTAGTCTATCTGAATCCCAAAGATAATTGAATCCTTGAGCATTATATATTATCACAAGAAGTTAATGAACAACTCTAACACATGCAGGATAATGCAGTTGATAGTTAACAAATTTTAGAAGTCAACTATGGGATGATAAAGGATGGAGAATAATTAAGGAGGTTAAATATGTACATTTGTTAATCACACTATTTCCAATTTTTCTTAAGCCTCAAATGTAGGTTAAATATAGTATAAAGTTCCAACGCTGCATTCTCTTGCTCATTTTAAAAATTCTTTAAGGAAGTGCAAGTTAATTAACTAATTCTACATCCAAGTCCATTCTGTTCCCTGATTTCATTAACATTCCAGTTCATCTCCCTTGAGACTATCAGGCAATGCTTTAAGTTCGATAACCCTTGTTAAAGATTCAAAAACAAAATGCAATCTACTTACAGGAATGAACTTGTCATTGTATGGATCCCATATATCTGGGTCAATTCCATTGAGTATACCATGGAATTTGTAGAGATGAGGAGCAACTGTATGATGCCCTGCAACTTCCCTTGCATATGTGGGGGAAACCTGCAAAAGTGACAGCAAATAACTCAGAAACCAAAAAGAGAATATGAATTTAACTATGGAAATATCTCAAAGATTTCTTTTGCTACAACAAATGTCTCGTAACATCAAATACAATTATTTCAAAATTTTAATAGAAGAAAGGGTAAGGGAATTATTAAGATGTCTCAACAACGTGATCAGGAAATTATTTGGATTCAACGGACGTTGAGAAATCAAAAGAAAATTGAAAGGAAGTGGGAAGCTATAATGTTTGAAAATCAACTGAATAGAAACAGTAAATTTGTATATAGAGAAAAGCATGTCAATATATGTCGGAGTAACTCCAGGAAAGATGTTGTCGAAGAACAAAGCAATGATGCTGTAAAAATATTTAAATAAAATGAAGGAAATTGTGAGCACTTACAGTAGTAGATTTGTCAGTGTATGCCATAGCTTTTCCAATGTTGCCCGCCCCAAATTCAAGGTTGTGAATGGTGAAGACAACCCTAGCTTTGCTAAGACCATAGTGCATATAATGGTCCTTGAACAACCATGCAACTGGGGCGCTTGACCAATCATGACAATGGATAATATCCTGCAAGTATAATGCACCTTTTAATATAGTTGTCTTACCACTTGAAGAGACAAATATCATAAAAAAAATAACACTAATAAGCTATAACCAAAAATTAAAATAATGCAAAATTGATGATGGATGAGTAGCTAAAACTTACAGGATGAAGTCCAAATTGTAGCAAGAATTCAAGAGCAGCATGACAGAAGAAACCAAATCTCTCCCCATCATTCCGGGATCCATAAATGCAACCAGTCTGAACCATCCTGCAATGGGAAAGCAGTCATAAAATATTTTTGGAAATTTTCTCAAACACAATAATAAAGTTTTTTGGGAGGGAGATGGAACAGAGATCATTATGCAAAAGGGATATTTAGGAAAAGTAGAGGACCAATATGTGCTTCTTTCCTTATTCTCAAACTAGTCAGAAAAGGTTCTGTTAAGCTATATATTGCAATTGCATATTGTCTAACCTATGAATGAGTAGTAGGTGACGTAGCATAAAAGTGTTCAAAGATAAATAAACCGTAGAAAGGATTCGAGAAGTCTGTAATTTGATTGTAGAATAATAGTCTCCTTACAAAATGATAAAATAAGCCTCATATAGGCAAAACAAAACCCTAAACCTACTCTAATAAGGAAAATAATAATACTATCCTAACAAGGAAAATAAATAACTGTAATTATATTCTAATTTAATTAATTCTAAATAAAAATATAAAGATCCTAAAATTAATTAAGAAAGCCGCAGTACATGCATAGCACGTAAAAAAAAAACACAGGACTGAAAGTTTCTGCTCAACTTTCTGCACAGAATCCACAGGTCGTGGAGAAATACACAGTGAATGGAATTCTTTAAAAACAGCTCCCGCATCACTAGGCTAGTAGCTAGAATTAATTCTATTTGGCAGAGAAAATTTAAGAGCACAGAAAAGCATCAAATTACCCATTCTGAGGTTCCAAAAAGTAGACAGATAAGCCTTCTACTTTCCCAAACCATACTTTTACTTCTGTACCACCCCAGGAATAGCTCTTCTGGTAATGTAAGTCCTTCACCTATTTCAAGAAATGCACATTAAACGAATAAGAATTCTTTTAAAAATTAAATACCAATGAACTAAAGTCAATGTCTGGAGTTATCACTATTTTATTAAAAATATGCACCGATGGAAGTATAGTTTTTTAAAACCTACTGAAATTTAAAATTACATTGTAAAATGTAAGACCCTTATCACAAAGTACATATTTTTTATACTCGATAGCTTTTAATTGATAAAGTAATTTTATTTTTAAACACTCGTTAATAATTATATCTTTTTTTATTTAAGGGGTCCAGCCCACCCTTCTAAACTTGTTCCTAAGTCAGATTTTTGCTATAATGAATACTCAAAACACATTACTGAACTTGAAAGGAAAAAATGATTATTTTTTTCCTTTTAATGACTAAAAAGACCCATCTAAACCTTATAATTGTAAAAATCTTGCAGAGACTCAATGCCTCTCAGCCTATACCACATCCGTGACCAGAAAGAACACTTTAGAATAAACATAAAAATTAAGAATGGAGAAAGAAATGCTATAGTTCCAGCAAATTTTTGTTCTAAAAAAAAAAAGTGTAGGCATAATTATAGTAAAGAAGAATGAAGCTTACGTGGTTAACTTTCAAACAGTCATACTTTGGAAGAATGATTTCCACATTGTGATTTAAATCTTGAACAGCACGGGAGAGACTAGTCACAACATCTCCAAGTCCTCCAACCTGCAACAAGTGTCAAATCATGTAGACAATCAAAACTACTTATCAGCAATGTTTTTGAATTCTATATAATGACAGGATTTATCTAGAACCACAAAATAAGATTAATGCTTCAAATATAATTTTCACTAGGCTTGACTTGAGTTATTATCACTTTCCACTTAAATCACCAAAAGATAATCCCCAGCACCAACACCCATTATTCCATCTTAGAAAAAAAAATTTTCCTTTTATGTTACAAAAGGCTAGTTTATATGCAACAGACTTGCACAAAAAATCTCAAAAGGTACTGCAGATAAGTACACTCTAGATAACAGTAGTAGTCATCCGCAAAATAATAACCAAATACCTTAGCAATTGGGGCCATTTCAACAGCAATATGTACAATGTGCATAGGAGGCTCCTTGCTAATTCCTCCAAACACAGGCACATGATAATCCATGCTGTCTCTGTTGTCAAACAATCCACCTTCTTCCTTCTCCGAGAATACAAAATCCATCATGTATGCATCTAATGGAACCTTGACTGAGAAACACAAAACAAATTTTTTTTAAATATTTTTCCTGAATTTTTTTTGGCTCACCCCATTGGGCAAAAAAGGAAAGAGCAGTGTACAGTAGATGACACGACTTGCTCCTATCTCTTGAGGGAGGAAGCCTTATGCAAAGGGGTCACCCTTTTATAACAGGATGACAAAAGCATAGTAACTTGAATTACTGAAAGTTGGAATCATTTAGTATAAAATTTACAACACATGATTGCAGCCTCCCTAATATAAATGTTGGACACGAAGGCAATAAAGAAGAAAATATGTAATCCATGAATGAACAATAAAACACTGGAAGTCTATGATAAAACTAAAAAACACCACATTATGCATCACTATTTAGCTAACCTTTGAGGTTCACAGAAACGTAAAAAACAAAGCAAAGAATGATAAAAAGTAAAAATCCGAAAATTGTTGTGCAAGTAAAATTGGAGAGAGAATTAAAACAGAGAGAAGCCAATATAATTAACTAGCTATTCACACATAAACATACTATACAAAACACAATGATGTTTGATATAAAGATGTTGTGCATTTAAATGTACTAAGAAAGAGAATAGAATGAAAATTTTACCATTGGCTTTGACATGAGGACCATTATCTGTGGGCAACATTTTCTGAGGTGGCAATGGACCTTTCCGGTGGGTCCAACGATTAAATGAACATCTAAACCAAACTTCAGGTTTTCCATTTAGAACGGTGTTAGCAGGATTGTAGAAAACTGTCACAGAACTCCCTGCTTGAACATCAAGAGGGTCAGTATAGACTATGTGCTTTTGAGACAGCAGAAATCTTTTCAAAGTTTTCTCCTTTCTTTCAGCTTTCATACGCGCTGTTTTTTCAACCTGTAACAAGAAAAAAACATGAAAAATATGGTCAAATTTCTCACAAAAATTTAGTTTCTCAGATATGGGAGCAGGAGCACCAAACAAAATGAGGTTCCACCTTTAACTGCTAAAGAATCCCACACACCCTATTATTAGTCATAAAGGTAAGACTCATTCAAGTTGGACCCAATAGTTAGCATATCAAATGACTGGTCCATGTCACAAACAGCCCCAACATTGTGTCCATTTTTGCTTTTAGTGCTTGCATGTTTTGAAGATGGCGAAAGGTCAAAAGAAATACTTCCATGGGTAACAAGCAGGAAGATCTCCCTCTTAACATGTAAAATTCGTAAGGGAAGTTTACATCGCCATGGAAGAAAAAGTGGTAAGTTTTACCTTCAGCTTTATCCATCACAGGCTATGCTCATATTCTAGATCATATAACCTAATCACTTTTGTGAAAAGTGGTCTAACCTTGGCACGTATAGCCTCCTCTCTTAATCTCCTCTCCTCTTGTAGTTTCAAATATACTTGGTGTTCTTCCTCAACCCAAAATAAATCTTCAGGAATGGAACTCGGAACAACTGCATGGAAATCTTGGCGATGATTGTTATCATATACAATAGCACGCTGAGGTGGACCATCAGCAAATACCCAATCCAAGATAAGGGCTCGACCAGGCACTTCAACTGCATTATGTGGTTTCAAATCAAAATGATATCATAATAATTTGCCAACAACAAAAAATAGATTCACATGCAGCGAGTAAATTCCTACAGCATTCTATATGTTCTACTAGAATGTGATGCAATGAATTGAGAATAGTCTTTGAGGGATTCTCCTACTGGGGCAAAATAGATAAACTGTTTGCTATTATTACTAGAAGATATGAACAAAAATCAAAACGTATGAAATCATACAAGGCATACTTATATGAAGTGCATAATCCATAATAAAACAGAAAATTCTCCCTAACATCTAGCCCACATATAATAGATTTGAATGCATATTATAACCCAACCAAGACCAAAAAAAAAACCCTTTGCCATTACAATATGCACATCTGCTGTAAAAGATAGAGGCAACTACAAAATATAAAAGATTATTTCAACAATGTTCACTACATAATCAATTGTGTTTGTGGAAATAAAGAGATTTGGATTTCAAATGTGTCAGGTTTCAGCTGCCAGTTATTTCACACCCCCCCCCCCCCCCCCCCCACAATATATATATATATATATATATAATAATATCATCAAAAGAAATTTCCACAAAAACAAACCACTGGATTGGATAAGATATATATCCCTACATACCATTAGCATACCACCAGTTACAGTCCTTTCTTTCAGAGATGACAAGCTTTTGAACAATGGTCAATCCGCTAGTCCAATTATTATAACCTCCATGAATCCAAAGTTCATTGGCATGAGCAAGAGGACCAGAAGTTTTGTTATAATATATGCGGACCAAGTCCTGGCCTTTAAACTCACTAGGCTCAATATACCAGACATTATCAACGGAACTTTTTACATTTTTCAGCAACTGGTGCAATACCTCTCGCCTCTTTTCAATTTCTGCCTTTGCCTGTGCTCTATCAGCTTCTTTTGCAGCCTTCTCTGCTTCTCTTCGCCTCTGCTCTTCAGCTTGCCTTTCCCTCTCAGCTTGCTCCTTTGCAAGTTCCTCCAGCTCCCTACGTTTTTCCTCTAGCATGAAATCTTCAAATGCAAATGCATCCATCCCACCTTCCACTGGTATGCAGAAATCTTTTTTGTCATTATTATCATAGACATCTTTCCCATTAAAGAACACGAAATCCATCTTATATGCTTCTTTCGGAACATGAATCTGGCAAGACCACCAATCTCCTTTCAGATGAGTATTGTTCAACCTCAAGGTAAAAGATTTCCACCTCCAATCATTGAAGGCTCCCATGATGAGAATATCTGGCTCATTATTCAAATTGGATAGACTCCGATTAAAATATAATTCTATATCATGATTAGGTTTCATCACCTGGGGATAAATAAATAATTTGCTACCCCTAATAAAATTATCCTCAGCAAGCCCCTCAATTTCTTGTCTCCGCCGATTTTCTTCCATCTCCAACTCCTGTTTCCGCCGAATTTCTTCCAGTTCCAATGCTAGTTTCCGTCGATTTTCTTCAATTTCCAATTCTTGTTTTCTCCGTTTTTCTTCCATTTGTGACCTTAATTTTCGAAGAGCATCCTCATTTGATTTTTCATCTGTCTCAATTCTTTCTTCTTTAACAATGTCTTCACTCTTTAAGTCATCAAAATGCTTTTCTGCTTTTGCAATTTCATCAGTTGATACGGTCACATCATCAACACTAGCAATACGTCCATTTTGCACAAATTGATCAATACTTGCAACAGACTCCATTTCACTTGTTGATTTTTCTTCTCCACCTCCAGTGACTTTTTCTTCATTAACAATGTCATCCTCAAGAAGTTCAATAGTTGGTTCTTCATCTGTATCATCTTCTTCAGTTTCAAGTACCTTCTTTTCAGGATCTAGAATCTCACTAGATGATTCAGTAATTGAACCATCTTTGTCTTGATCGTCCTTTGTAATCCGTTTCTGGGTGCTAGCTCCTACCGGCACTTTTGGTCCAAAACCTTTTTGTCCAGGTCCTCTAGGCTTTGACATTTTTCTCTGTCTCCTCCTAGAAAAATCTACAAATAAATATATGTCAAATTCAAAAACCTAATGAAGCCAACAAAGGAATTAAAAGTTGCAACCAATATGCAAAACTTTTTTCTCCTTCCAAAAGTTCATCGAAAGCAAAACCTAGGTAAGAACCAACCTGAACTGGCAATGATGTCAAATGAAACCCCACTTGAAGGATGCTTGTTCCCTGATGATGAAAGCTGAAATGAACCATATTAATCAGATATTCGATAAATCTTTGGAAAAAGAAAATAAGAGAGCAAATAAAATACGCTACTTAAATTCTGTTCATCCATTTTTGAAAATTAAACTATCATCTCCAACCAACAGAATCAAATTGGAACCCAACAAGTTATGGTGTGAATCTCAATCAATAACAATAAACCAACAACGTAAAAATAGAGCAAAATTAAAAGCTTAAATATTTAAAATATCAAATGAACATCTAGAGAAAGGAATAAGAGGAAGATCAAACAGTTGAGAGTCAACAAAATAGTAAAAATTCAATCAAAGCAAACAAAAACTCTTCGTCACTAAGCAAGAACAGTAAAAGTTAAAGAAATCAACTAATCAATACAAAGATGTTAACTTTTAAGTACTTACACTTGAAAAGTTGCCAACTCTAACGTGAGGAAAAGACCCCAGAAATGGCTTGATTTTCAACACAGTTCTTTCCGGCAAGACAGCTCTGCAATTGAGTGGTCTCTGCAAACCCACTTCCATGGCCGGTAGATAGTTTAGTAATTTCACCAACTCACACTATAAATAGAGAAGAATGTTTCCTGATTGATTGCTTCGAAGAAACAAAATTACATTCTACTGATTATTCTTTCAGAAGAAACGAAATAAAAATAAACATTTTCACTTTAATATCTCATTAACCCAGTAACTTAAAAGAGCAAAAAGATCTCTTTTTTTTATAGATATACATAAACTCGGGTGATAACCAGTGAGCAAAAAGGCCACGAATCTCAGCCATAAAAGGGGTAATAACTATAATCTGTGAAGCAGCCTATAGAATAACAATGTGTTCGCTATGTATGACCATCGATCTGGCACAGTTCATATGAATTGGACGGTTTATTTAAATTTAGATTGGGGTTTTAATGGGCTTGTAATTGGGTAATCACTTCTAGGCTTTTTGAAATTCAGGGAATATGTTAGAAAAGATTATAAATTTTAAAGGCTAGTATTACATGATATTGATTTTATAATATATTTTTGGCTTAATATATGATTTGACGCATTATGCTTGCATCTTTTCATGAATAGCCCTATAATGTTTACGGTGCACAATTTAATACCTCACAGTTTAATCCTTACCGTATATGCATGTTTTAGGGATAAAAATGTAATTTTTTAAACATATTTGCATTACTATAACGTGAAATTTTATTGTATTCCTCCAATAACCTTGAAGCAATGATCGAACTTTATCGGATTGTCTAAGACCCTCACCAGTGACATTTTTTATCACATAAAAATCACATAAGTATTGGAAGCTGCCAAAAAATAATTGAGGAGTTTTAAACACCTAAGCGTTTGAGTTTCGAGAACCACAAGTAGCCGCTAAAATTTTGAAACTCTTTTCTGTTGTTTTGGTGGCCCATGAGAGGTGATAAACACACCATTTGCCTCCCCTCAACAAACTCTTCCTTTTGGTATGAATGTCGATGGGTGATCCAGTTACTAGAGGAGGAAGAAAATGAAATTTTCGGTTTGATCCTTGATTTTATGACAAGATACAAATGTGTCTGAAAAATTACATTTTACCCACTTGAAGCACTTGTGTACTTTATGCACAATTTTGTGATAGGTAAGGTGTTGATTTACTAAAAGAATTAAAACGTAAGGTGTGAAAGAGTGCAGACGCAAATATTAGGATGTCATTTGAAAAATGTGCAAATATCATGTGTCAAATTATATATGAAGCAGTATATTTTCGTTTGAGTTATATATATATATTTTATAAACTAATTTTGTTTGAGTTATAAAATTGGAAATTGACAGCTAATATGTATATGCCGCATAATTGCTTTCTGATCTCATATGTTGGGGCCCATGACGTTGATTAGTGATATTATTGACAAACTCTTGTGTTCTTATGTTAATGTTTTTGAATTGGAACAAATCAATACTGGCCGTCCAAAATTGCATATATAATTGACTTTCAAGTGACCAATGATGTCCTCTTTAAAAAAAGAGATGAGTGATGACTAATTTTACATAGTTCATTTTGCAAATTCCTATGTACACTACTATATACAATTATATAATGATTGCTAATATGATAATTATAAGGATTTTACCCCCTGAAAAACTATTGTTTAAAGAAGAAAAGAATTTTATTAATCCAGGATCATAAGAAAAAATAAATCCTACAAATAACGATGCCTTACACTCATCAAGAAGCTCTTCAACTTTTAAGAAATCTTGAATATCATTAATGAAGCTCTCCATAGGACCCTGAATACATTAAATGAAGTTTTAAGAGAAGTTCGAAAAAAGAAATTAGCATATCATGATTTTTTTTACACATTAAAGTATGAATTTTCTTTGTGAAAGTGAATAGTTAATTTTTTTTTTTTTCCCGAATAATTCTACGATCATAGTCCATTTGTTTGAAATTTAATTTAGTTAATTTAAAAATGCTCATGAGTTGGTGAGTTTGAGCCCTTTTGAGTTAAAAATGAAGTCATATCCTCTTTAGATGGGTGAGTACAAATGATTTAGAGAATCATTCATACAATTTTTTTTTGCAATATACCCTATATAAACTAAAACTAGAGGCAAAACAAACCTTTGTATTATTTTCAATTTCATGATCTAAAAAGCTCTAAATAAATTTTTTTTTTCATTATTTTGTTGAATTTTTTTGCTTATTATTTTAATTCTGGTGAGTGAATTATCTACATATATCCCATATTTCAATTGCAAATGATTTTCATTTTACGGGGAAGCATCCATCAGTGATTTGTTATTGTTTTTTCTAAGTAAGTAGAAGAATTATTTTCCAGTAATTATAACAGTTAATTGGTTGGGTTGAATTATTAATTAATGAAATATTTTTATTTAAAAGGATGCAAAGTATTAAAAATTCGTACTCCATGCATTGAAACAAAATTAAAAATAAAAAGCCGAAAGGCAAATTCTATTGAACCTTTAAATTTAAAGAAAATCCATAAACATACCCGGAGCTAATTATTATTTGCAGAAACTCAAAAAAAAAAGCCTAAACGAACCTGAAACTAAACAAACTAAAACAAAAGCAATGGCTAAACAAAAAGAAAGCTCCTCAACTCCAACTTCAACTGCCAAGTTCAACTTCAGTTTGGTGGTGGGAAGAAAATCTCATCAGAAGTTCTTTTGGAGCGGAATGACTTCTCAATTTCAGGAGAAACTTTGAAAGATGCCTCCAAAACTTGTGGGGATAGTGCCTTCCACACTGATGTTCTTCCGGCCAGATGGGTGAAAATAGGGCTGTAACATATCAAAGCAAATCATAAGTTACTACTAATTTCAATCCAAAATAACACAAATCATACACAAATAAATTCAAATTCAAAAGAAAACTTACTTTGGAGTTGTGATAATAGAAAACCAATCCATACCCTCAGGACCACAAATTTTGGAGACCACATTAAACCTTGGAACAATGAACAAATTTCCAGCCTTAACAGTAGTTTCCAGGACTCTCCGGCCATCAATACCAACAACCTGAACCCGGCCACTTCCTCTAACAATGTAGGTCACTTGCAAAGCAGAATCACAAGAAAATCCAGGCGAACACATTGCCCCACCATCTAGCCTCACAAGATCAGCCCCCAGACCCACCTCCGCAACCAATGGAAGATTCTTGGTGTTCAAGACAACCACCCTGCCGCCATTTTTAATATCCACATCCAATGGAGCTTCCTCACAATTATATACAAGTCCATCACGGTTTTCTCTTTTGGGTTCAGGCATCTTGAACGATGATTCGAGCTTGACAATGCCCTTGTTTGATTGATTTCCAACTAGAGCACCTACAGTTTTTTCATCCACGTCCCATGCTCTGCTGACAAATTCAGAAGAAAATCCGGTGAATATGCCATTAGTACCCGTTAAAAAGAAATCAGTAAATTCGCCGGATTTATGCCCCTTTGATGTATCTCCTAAAAGAAGAACAACCAATTCAGTGTCTTCTTTGTTGTACCACCATGTCACAACTCCAAAAGGAAGGGCTATAGCATCTCCTTTCTTGATTCGAATCACCTTCTCTTCTTTTTCCGGCAGCACAATCCCGGCCACACCATTGCCTATCAAAATTAATTGCATAATAATTCAATACCAAAAATTTATTTTTCGAAACAGATTTGAATCCCAAAATTAAACATATTCAAATACCAAAATTTATATACCTTGAAGAACATAAGCAACTTTAGCAGAATCAGAATAACGAGGAAGAGCAAAACCATTCTTTTGAAGAGCAAGTTTAGCTGCTCCAATATTTCCTTCACGTAGCATTCCAAGTTCTGATGGATCCCATGAAAGATATGATCCACCATCTCCTCCATAAACAGTCTTGGCCAATCTTGGGGACAGATCAATCTCCATCTTCATTATATTATCAAACAATGAAAATAATAAACAACTGAATTAATTTCTTAGCTGAATGCTGAATTGATGTGAAAAATCAGTGGAAGAAAAGCGTATTTATAGAGTTTCAAAACAGATTTTTGAATAAGGATAAATAATCCTAAGTCTATCCAGTTTTAAGTTTACTTGTTCTACAGAATATCAAATCTTTTAGATTGACTAAAATTCTAACGTAAACCCGAAATTATAGTACTGAACGAAAATTTATATTATATGGAAGTAATTTATCCAATAATTAAATCGAAATGGAGTACAAATCCGAAATTAAATTAGTCTAAGTTTAACTTTAGTTTTTGATAAATGAAAATAATATATATTGCATGAAAATAAAATTTAATCATCATAACTTTAATGCAGAATATAGTAGAAAATTATTGCATTTGATTTTTAATTACGTCCATTTGTACGTGATCTTTAATAATGTCATTTGTATAACGTAAAACAGTGACAGCTATTTGATGAGAATAATATATGATTGTGCTTTTTTTCTTCTTAATAATGTAGTCATATATCCAAATTCTATTCTGTGCATTTGGTATTAAATTATCACTAATTAAGTAACATTTAAATGATGAAAACATTATAGATATAATAATTTAACTTTTTTATATTGCTATGGAGGAATATTAGTAGTTGATTTATTGAAAATAAATTATTATTCTCAATTAAAGTTCAAATTTACAAAATTATAAAAATATTTTTTTATTATTTTCAAATTGGAATTTACTGTGGACACTATATCTGAGTTTTTTTAAAGTGAAAAATCGGAGAAATTTTTTTCTTATTAAAAGTCTTATAAATTCATATTTGAAGGATTATTTTAGAGTTTCAAATAAAAAAACAAAAATTTATAGGCAATGTCATTTGGTTTTGGTTTGGTTGAATCCTTACCATATTTATATATTTAAGGGTCAGATTGTCTTTACATAATTATATGCAATTAATTATTTTATCCTACTATAATTTGAATTATAATAAAATAATAAATCCAAATCTATTAAGAAATACTATTTCAAATTATATTCATAATCCTATTCTATTAAATAATACTATTTTTAATTAAACAACTAAATAATTAATTTATTTGTTATACTAAAATTTCAATTATAATAAAATAATAATAAATAAATTCAAATAATATAGAAATATTATGTAAAACAATATTTATAATCTTATTCCATTAAGGAAAATACTACTTTTAATTATAAATAAAAATTATTTAGATTATCATACCAATATTTAGATTACAATTATCTCTTCAAAAATTTAGATTACAATATAATAATAATAATAAATAAACAAAATATCATTAAAAAAACAAACAAATAAATAAATAAATTCAAATAATGTTTTAAAAATACTATGTTAATTTATATTCATTATTTTTTGTAATTTTAAATATAAATTTTTTAGTAATGAATTCTTAATTTTCACCAATTTAAATATAATTTTATGCATGAGATATTATTTTATAGATCGATTAATAATTATAATAAAAAATAATATTTAAATTCATATATATATATATATATATATAATTAGATATTTTATCTTAGTAAAATTTGAATTATTACAAGAAATAAATTTATTAAAAAATTATTTTTAAATCATATTCATAATCTTAATTTTTTAAATAATACTATTTTTTAACTAAAAAAGAATTTACTTATTGGTATAAATTTCAATTGTTTTAAAATAACAATAAATAAATTTAAATAATATTTTATCAAGGAATACTATGTTTAAATTTTTATTCTTTTATATATATAATTAATTAATTATTCATATGCTTCAAAATACAATCAAATAAAAAATCTTTAAAATGTTATAAAATTAAGTAATGAATATCTAACATATTATAAAATTAAATAATAAATATCTAAAACATAAGAGTACGTTTTAATTTTTAAACTAGTAGATTTACGTTGTATGTGATATTTTGAGGTGAATTGTTGTCTTGGTATAATTTTCATGGCATAGGTATCGTTTGAATAGATACAACATTCTTCCAATTCCAAATGCCCCTATCAAGGAGAACTGAACTCTTTTTTATCAAAACATGTTATCCTTAATGCGATGGAGGCTCAATATA
>CATIWJ010503161.1:0-13625 GCA_949640765.1 Croton laevigatus | reverse complement strand
ATAATTTAGAAAACTAGAAAATAGTTTTCTAATTTTTTAAAATTGGAAAATTTTATGACTAAACAACAAACTCCACTTCCGTGTTTTCCTAGAAAAATTTTCTGGAAAACAGGCCATATTTTCCAAAACTAAACAGGCCCTATAATTTCCTCCCTAAGTTTATGCACATTCAACATTTTCCTCCCTGTCTTTTTTTTTTCGGACAAAAATATTCCTCATTTATTTTGCCGTTGACATTAATGCCCTTCTGTCCATTTTTTTTGTTAAAATAAGAGTTAAAGGACCAAAATGTAATTTTACGGCCATTTTTTGAAAAAACTCCATAAATAAGAGCTGTTTTGTAATTGTAAAACAACTTCAGGGACTACGATGAAATTTTACGGACTGTTCACTGTTCATCGTCTTCTTTTCTTCTTTCTCGTCCGTTTTGAGCGCCGCCGCTTCTCTTCAATCGTTGCTGAGCTTGCCGAAACTCGTCGTTAACGAGCTGAAATCACTTCAGAAAGATGATTTTCAACACAAAACCAACCGAAAAGCGACTGATTCTTAGTTAGATTACGCAGCGAGAGAAGCGTGGGGAAGGATCGACACACGATCAACCCTTAAGATAAACAAGATCTAATCCAAGACCTTAGGAAAAACGAGATTCAACCATGAATCTTAAGAAAATTCTGAAATTATCATTTAAAAAAAAAAGAGTTCTCCCCATCAACAAAGCTTAACTTAGCCTTTTATAGTGCTTACAAATCCCTAATCACTCAAATTTAGCCAAAGACAATAATGACCCCAAAAACAGGGGCAAACAGAGGAAATAAAAACTCCTACTATAATAAAGCTCCTACTAGAAATAAAACTTCTACTAGCAAAATCTAAAACTCCTACTAGAAACCCGCTAACGTAAAACCCAAAACAATACCAACTTTAAGCTCGTTTGCCATTCTTTTTGTCTTCCATCTTCTCAAACCGAACCAGAAAATTGTCACAAACTTGCTCTGCATCATTAGAACTCGACGAAAAGTTGAGGTAAATTGCTTTCGAGGGGCGGCGATCCAAATATTCGACTGTACTTTCGGTTGGCTTTCGGTGATTTGACGGATGGTTTGAGGGCATCGGAGGACTCACTGGCGTGAGAGCTTTCGACCGGTACCCTCAGATCGCCGATTGGATGGTTCTGGAGGAGGAGACGACGGCGCAGCGAAGGATAGCAAACTGAAAGTACACGAAATCGAAAATCAGTTCATTTTTTCACCTTTGTTTCGATGGAGAGTAGTGACGATAGGAAAATCAAAAATCAATTGTTCATCATCGATTTGAACAGAAGAAAGTCAGTGAATCAGGTTGCTAGCAACGGTTGAAGAGAAGCGGCGGCGCTCAAAACGGACTAGAGAAGAAGAGGATGAATAGTGAACAGTCCGTAAAATTTCATTGTAGTCCCTGAAGTTGTTTTATAATTACAAAACAGCTCTTATTTATGGAGTTTTTTCAAAAAATGCCCGTAAAATTACATTTTGGTCCTTTAACTCTTATTTTAACAGAAAAAAATGGACAGAAGGGCATTAATGTCAACGGCAAAATAAATGAGGGATATTTTTGTCCCAAAAAAAAGACAGGGAGGAAAATGTTGGAGGTGCATAAACTTAGGGAGGAAATTGTAAATTTCCCAATTAAATATTCGAAAATGATTTTTGATTAATTAAAGATGGGTTTTTGATTTCGAAGAAAAGAAAAGGTTTTGAAGACGGGTTTTTATTTTTTATTTGGGAATTTTATAGGTTTAATATAAGAATTATACATAATCAAAGATGGGATAGGAAGAAATTGGAAGGAATTGAAGTGAGATGAGAAGGAGATAAAAATTTTCATTTAAGTCTTTTATTTTGAAAAATGGGTCTTCAAAATTACAATTTGACGCTCAAATGGCGGTATAATTCACGCACTATTTTAGGAAAAACCAAATGTTAATTTATTAAAAGAATTGATACTTGGAGTGTATATTTTCACACACAAAAAATTTGAGATTCCATTCAGTAAAACTCGTAAAGTTCAAGTGTGAAATTATTTTTTAGGCCATATATGTAATTGGAGTGGTATAGAATGTTAATGTTTATAAACTTCCAATAGTGAATTGCATCCATGACATTTCAACTTTAAAAAAAAAAAAATTTCAATCTTAAAATTGACAATTCAACCCATTCAAGGAATGGAGAAATTTTTTCCCCAAAAAAATAAAAAATTTGTACGAAGCACTTACCAACTGAATTGATAATAACCCTAATTATGAAAAAAAAGAAGGCTAAGCAATGAAATCCTACAATAAACTCTAATTATAAAAAAATTATATGAACACGTAGTTGACTGAATTGATAATAACCCTAATTATAAAAAAGTCTTAGCATGCTAACTTCAACTTGTATTTAAAAAAAAAAAAATCAACTCTTTTAGTTGGATGATTACTATCAACCAAAAATGCTTCTCAACCCATTAACGTTTTTTCTCCTCTGTTGAACACTAACCTCCAATTTAATGACCGACAGGATGGGTATATGCACAACACGAGCGTGTCAAGTATGTAAATGTAGCAATTATAGGAAATTTAGCTAGGAAGTTAATGGAGCAGAATTTCTGTAAAAATCTCAATCTTCAGTGTGAATAAAGTTTTAAATCCTAACAAATTAAGAATTAATTAATCTTAAAACAAGAAATGTATGATAATCGCGACTTTAATTTATTGTAAAAAATATAATAAGAGATAATCTAAATTGGGTTTATAAATTAATTTATTTATTTTATTAAAAAACTACTAGGTTTGAACCAAATTAAATTTGGAGACTAAACTTTTTATTTTGAAAAAAGACGTTCCAAAATTAATTACTAAAACAAGAAAGTGCCCAACCGATTGAAAGTCTTTGGAATGAATCTGTTAATGATTGACGCGCTTATAATTGAATGAGATATGATCTTAGCACAAATTAAATTGATTTTATGTAGTATGAGTTAATCAATTATTCACATATTAAATTTATAAAAGGTGACAAGATAACAAAGAAAAGACATAAAAAGTTTGTAAGAAGGAAAAACGAAACTTGGGTCGTCGGAATTAGGTAGAAAAAGGGGAAAAACAAAAAAGTTAATTTTTGTGAACAACTTTCAATGATAATAATCCCTTGAATTGTTGAATGCTAATTAAAGCATCCCTAATGATAGTGAGCCTCAACTCAAATTGTAAATTAACTTTAAAAAAAGTCTCTACCTACTAAATTGAATGTAATTAATAACACGACAAAGAAAATACACAAAAAGTTAAGAAAATACACAAAAAGTTTAGTAAAAAGGTAAAACGAGACTAGAGTCATTCAAATAAGAAAGGAAAAGGGGAAAAAAAAAATTTAACTGTTGTGAACAACTTTCAACAACAATAATAATAATCCATTCTTACTAATTCAATTATTGAATACTAATTAGAGCATTCAAAATGGTAGTGAGTTTCAAACCCAATTTGTAGACCATCTTTGAAAAAGTGATGCCCTACTAGCTAAATTGTGGCTTATAAAAAATTATAAAAATTAAGACTGTAATTTTAATAAGGGGATTCACAATGGTGCTATTTAAGTAAGTCTCAATTTCAATTTATGAGACTTGTATCAGTAATTGAGACTATAACAAAAAGTTCAATCCATCGTGGCTATCAAAAATTGATTCCGGTCTCAATTTATTGAGACTTAAAACGTAAAATTGAGCCTCACTAAATTAAATATACATGTAAAATTTGATAAGTGGTGGCTCTAACAATACTTATATTTTCATAATTCAAATACTGTATTACCACTACAAAAATTGAAATTAATATTGAAAAAAGAAAGTCCAAGCTTTTTATGAGTTTCAATTTAACTGATGTGAAGCTCAAAAGAGTAGCCTAGTGTTATCTCAATCCCCTTGCGCATTTTCCCTAAAATAGAGTAGAGTATAGTATCTATGTCAAAAAAAAAAAAAATTAGCTGTTGTGACATTAATTTTTTAGAAGTGGAGTTTATAAATTGAGATTGTATGCTCTAAAAAGTATTAATATGTATTAGTTTCAATTTTTTAATTAGTAATCCCATAATATTTAAATATTGAAAATATGAGTGCTATTAGACCTTCTTAATAGAAATCTCGAGAAAAATTAGATTTAGAGAAAGAAAATGTAAGGAGATAGCAATTTTTTTAAGTCTGCTTTAATAAATAGAACAAACTTGAAAAATTATACTACTTCAGTCTTTTTGTTTTCTTTACATTTTTTAGGGTTGAGTAAATTCAAATTTGGTGTTGATAGTTTGATGGGTTGTGTTAGTTAGATTAAAATATTATTTATATATTATTAAACTACAGCAATCATACTTTATAACTAACCTAAACTTACTTTAATCTACCAAACCCAACCTATCAAACTATCAACACCAAACTTCAACCTAAGCATGCTGTTTGAAATGTAAAGAATTCAAAAAGACGAAGGTAGTACCATTTTAAAAATTATTACTAAAATACTGTGATGTGTTTAAATTTCTGCCAATCAGATATAACTTATTGATCATCTTACTAACCACAAATGTTATAGGATGTGAAGCAGTGACATAGCCAGAACTATTTTTCAGTGGAGTTTAAATTTCAAGTTATTTTTTGACAAAGCAGAGTGTACTAAGATATGGAAGAAGAGATAATTTAACGGGTAAGAAAAACTGAGATTGATGAAATCATGAACACAAGATTTGAATAAAACACATCAACAAATAGTAGAATGTTATATAAAAAATTGTGTATTTTATTTTCTCTGCTTTCGATCCAATTTGTTAGAGGTGAGGTCATTTTTTATTAATAAAAAATTATATATGGCTTTTTTTTCCCTTTACCAAATGAAAATTTTAATTTAATGGATTCATGTGAACCTATCTATTTACGTCTCATGATGTTGAATTCAATCCTTATCGACCACACTCTTGAGCACTTATTTGGTATACCTTCTGTTGCATCGCGCACTATGTTAGTCCGTACGTGGTCTTTTTATACAAAAAAAATTCTCAAAATTGTGAGGAAAATTTCCTCAAATTTTAACTTGTTAGCTTATTAAAGTTAAAAGAAATACATTAACAATCTATTCGCCTAGCGGGATAAGGCGAGCTAGAATCCTGACACTCCGAATGGAGAAAATCGAAACTCCGAATGGAGAAAATTGAATTGGGAGGATGGCCCTTAATGAACGAAACAATCCAAACTTCATATATGTGTATTTCAATCACAAAAACTCTCTATATCTCCAAACCAAAGAGTAAAAATAGAAAAATGTGTGGCAAAAACACATTCTCCTAAAAAGTAGTTTTTTTTTTCTCCGAATGGAGGGAGTAACATTTTCGGAATTATGAATATATTATAGTGAAACTCTAGTTTCTAAGTGCAATGAGCTAAAAAAGAAAGAAAGCGGAATCAAACCATGAACACTATCTAAAAGAATAACACAAATCTTTGTTCTCATTAAAGAGTGAAAAAAATAAAAAAAATTAATTGAGATCCATTCCTATACGACTTTAGATTTTACCAGAAAGAAAACATCACTGAAACTGCACAACAAATACAAAATACAGCATTTGATATCAAGAACATCCAGCCAATAGTGACCGGAAATCAAAATGACCAGGGAGGTTTTATATCTTTTCTAATGTTTCTCATCCATCTAAAACTCCCTTCGCTCTAGTAGTAACATAAATTATTATAATAATAGTAATACCAGCAGTTTTGAGTACCTTAAAGTTTGTTTCTTGTTATATACACTAGGTATGGAGATGACAAAATGACTTAGCAATTGATGCCACATTGACCATTTGAAGCAGCTTTGGTTGACTCTGATGTAAAAGGATCTATCCTCACCCATAGTAATGAGAAAATGGAAGCCAAGAGAATAGACCAGACAATGACGATTGTTGGTGTACGGTTCTGTCGACCCAGTAAACCCTTCAAGAAAGGGTATAAATGAGCAATAACCCATATGGCGAAGAAAAGCTTGCCGAATAGTGGACCCCATGATTGGTAGCCACTGTTTATGGCGTATGAAACACCGGCTACAATGCCCACCAAGTTCACAATGAGGACTGTAGTTGGTGGGATCAGAAGAGAGGTCCACTTGAACACGTAGAGTTCTGCAAACTCCCCGTCGTCATCTGAAGCTTTTGAGGTGACAGTAAAGTTGGTATCAATTCCTGCAAGAACCTTCAAAAGACCTTGGAACACAGCAAAGAGATGGGCTGATGTACCACCGATGACCCAGAATTGTTCATTTCTCCACCAGTCTTCAATACCAACTCCACTCCATCGAAGCTCAAGTATTCCAGTAGCAAAAATGGAGATGAAAAGGAGAATGAACCACATACTAGCAAAGTTGCTTATCTGATCACAATGCAATGAGTTCGTAAGTTCTCAGGCCTCAGGATATGTACTTAGAATTTTTCAAAGTGAAATGCAAGTCAGCTTACCTCAGGAATAATAAATTTTCCAGTTAGAAGGCAAAAAGCAGGAAGCATACAGTAAGCAATCAGTGGGATAGAGGTCAGAGGATACACGATGGTGTTAATGTATGCCAACCTCTCCAAGAGCCTCAATCTTCCATTGTAACCATACCATATGGGACAATGCCTGCTCAGCAGAATTTCAATGGATCCCAAGGCCCATCGAAGGACCTGGTTCAAACGATCAGAAAGATTGATAGGAGCAGAACCCTTAAATGCTGGGCGCGGAGGCATACAATAGATTGATATCCAACCACGTGCGTGCATCTTAAACCCAGTTAAAATATCTTCTGTCACGGAACCATAGATCCATCCAATCTGGTGGGGGAACATAAAGGATCAGTTGTTAAGCACAACTTCAAACAGAAGACGTTATTGAAGATTTCTGAACAGAACAGGAAAAAAAAATCATTGGACTTGCCTCTTTGCCCCATTCTGTCTTATCTTCGTATCCACAACTAATAACATGAATGGCTTCTTTCAAAAGAGATGCAGAATTAGTTGATGGTGGAATGCCTCCCTGCTCCATGAAGGTGGCTGCAATAAAAACTGGTGACTGACCAAAACGCTTTTCTAGACTTTTCTGGGACATAAGAAGGGATCTTTCGTCGTCATATCCTGCATAGCATGAAGTAAAAAGTGAAAAAACATACTAAATAAGCTCTTTCCATTTCAATTTTAACCTAGTAGAAGCAACTGAAACTAACTTCTCAAATTGGGTGTATATCCATTTTTAATGGTTTTTCTACAATAGCAAACTCAAGAAGCTTTTGGGTGATTAGACTTCTAAATTACTGTTCAACACTAACATGGCAGTCAATACAAGAGACTCTGCATATAAATTTAATGTAGTGTGTTTGAACAAGTAAAATTGCTGAAATTCAATCCTTGATAAAAATGCAACGGTAAGACAACAGTAAATATCACCAAGCAGCGAGCACCAACCTTCAACACCCTCTTCAATGTCTTCCATATTGAAAATGGGAACAGTGGATTCAGTTCTTTTCATAGCCCTCTTCTTGTCAACATACTTCTTATTTCCGCCTTTTCCTTTCTTTCTTGATCCACAGCAACTCTTGACAATAATGTTTGGTTCCAAATCTTCCTCAGTCAAAACTGGATCATACCCATACAAAGCTTGCCTGTTGAAGCAACAACCAGTTCCCACATAGACTGGACCTTGAATGCCATCAAGCCCTTTCAAGTTGATCTAAAGAAATAGATGCATTAGAACATCACTACAGCATAAAGGACGATAAAAGAATATAATATGCAGGTTGAAAATAAGTTGACAGCGACATACATCAAAGAACACAATATTACGATTGGCATATCGATCGTGCAAATCAATGCCATCGAAACGTTGAGGGAATTGTACATAGCATGTTTTCTTGCCATAGGCAGGATCCATCATGAAGCACATTGCTTCTTTTAGAGCTTTGCTGTTATTGAAATAGTGATCACAATCCACATTCAGAAGATAGGCACCATTGGTCAAGACAGCTGAAACTCGAATCTACAATAAGATGAATATAAATGCTGTGAGAAGAAACTTTTGGACCAGAAGTAGCAACATCTTTGTAAAAACACTAAAAATCAATCATCTTGAACCAGCTCATGGTACTTATGCATAGAAGCAAGCAGGAAAGCGAATTCTACGAAGTTGTTACTCAGAAAAGAAATTTTCATTCCAGAAACAATGGCAAATCAGGGCTCAAAATGCGGGGACAGATTAAATAAGGAGCATCAAAATGACATACCAATGCATTCATTGCTCCAGCTTTTTTGTGATGTTGGAAGCCTGGTCTCTTCTCACGAGAAACATACACAAGACGGGGTAGCTCATTTCCATCTATATCAAGGCTACCATTATGCCCCAAGAACACCTGCTCTTCCCCAGAGGAGAATATTTGATGAGAATATGAACAAAAAGTCCTAGACCAATAAAACCCATTCAAAGTAAAATATTACCTGGATCATTCCTGGATGATCCCTAGGATTATTTCCAGGCCAAGCTGTACCATCCTGCATCGTCCAACCTTCTTCAGGCATCTTCTGTGCTTTAGCAACAAGCGCATTGATCCGCACCTTGAATTCTTCATATTCTCTCTGCAGACACAAGTATCCTCATTTTCACGAATAAGAATAAAAAGGATGTAATCCATTGAAGCTAAATTATATTTGGATAGCATAAAGAGCTTAAAGTAACTATCTTCACTCCCCACCTTCATTGCTCTACGTTCTTTCACAAACGAAGGTTGTATCTTATCCTTCAAATAATCAATCTTTTGCGCAAAATAAAACTCCGGTGCCCTAGGCTCAATATTGTGCTTTTTGCAAAAGGGCACCCACTTCCTTGCAAACTCGGAAGTTTCAGAAAGGGCTTCAAATGTCAACATTGCTGAACCATCATCTGAAACATAACAAGATACTTTGTCCACGGGGTAATCAACAGCAAGAATGGATAAAACTGTGTTGGCCGTAATAAGAGGAGGTTCTTTGAGGGGATCCACTGTACTAACGAAGACATCAACAGGTGCTAATTGTGATGGTTCCCCCTCACGGTCGAATCTGCAGTGCACAAGATACTCAGTTTAGATTGGAAATGACACCGGTAACTCCAATTATAACCTTATCTTTATTATCAATATCTTTAACTAACCTCAAAGCAAGCCTGTCAAGGTAAGTCTCACGATTGACAGGAGACCATTTAGGAAACTGATCCAAAAGCCATGACAAAGCAAACCAAATCTCACAAATAACTGAGGTTAGCCACAATGGGTATGCATCTTTCACAGGGTGAGTAGTACGATATTGCAAGAAGAAGCCCAAAATAATAAGCCGGAGAATGATTACAACACGATAAGGGGTCAGGTGGGAGGAAGGGATGGGCACCACACGACTCAAAGGTTGTCGAGCATCATCAGCCCTGTGACACATAAAGAACAAACACAAAATGCTTAGTAAAATGATGAAACTTTTAGTTGTGCACTGCAAGTACTATCCCAGGTGGCATCATCAATTCAACCCAAAAAAGCAGCTTAAACAAATTCTAGAAAAGAAATTTACATTTGGAGTTCTTCCCCGTTTGAACCAGTGCCTTCCATGTCACCTTTGCCTTCTGTGTATCTATTGGTCATCTGCATCATATTTTTTTCCTGTTTCAGTTTCCAACCTTCAACTCTCTCCTTCCAATCAACATTACCAAGTCCATAAGAATTCAAGTCCTTTGATGGGTCCACAATTCTAACAGGCACTGTAACCGCAAATTAGAAAACTCGCTAAGGATCATGCATTAATAGAAGTTGTATAAAGGAAAGCACAATTCAGGTTAATTGATACCTGGCTGCCTTGGATCAATATAAGGAGTTGAGTTAACATTCTTCTCAGAAGGGCCCAAGGGACCAGATGTAGTTCGAACAGATTGAGTATCAGGAGAAGCACAGGGAATTTCACCAGAAACCTAGTGACACAAGGCATTTCAGCAAGCCAATTATCATAAAATAAACCCTAATAATTTAACACCTAATGTTCATTTACTAATGTGCCCCAAAGAACTATTCAATTCTGCAGCTAAACATCCCTGGATAGTTTCTTCACAAAAAGACAAACAGCTAACTTATTTTTCAAGCTTAAGTTTTAATTATAAGGAAGCCAAATTTTATGGGAGCAGACAAGTTATTGGGTCAAAATGAATGATAATAGCAGCTCTCAAACAAAGGGCATCAAATTTTAGCAAATCAGTATAAAGAATAGATTGAAAGTAAAGAGCTCTGAGACTTGGAATGCATGCAACATTGAGACAATTTTGACTTACTAAATCGGACAACTTCTAATTATACCAAAACCTTGGAAGCATCAACAGACAATGTAATGTGACAATTCAATCAGTAACCTAGTTATATTATGCAAAAAGGTTGAGCATCTGAGAGACCATTACACTTACCGATTGCCCATTCGTAAGAAGGGGAATTGGTTGTTGAGGTTCATGCCTGGAAGAAGACGAAAGGTCTACATCTTCACCCTGCCACTGGCGTCTTGTCTTGCCATTGCCTTGAGCATAATTGAATTCATTCTCTAGATCATCAACATCATCTTCATCCTCATCTCCCTCCACTCGAGGACTCCCTGAAAAATGAAGATGCAGCCATTGGTATATCAAATGAGAAAAAATCTAGCATATAGCGTGATTAGAAACCACAGATAAAGAGACTAACCTTTGTGCCTTCTGTATCTAGTCTTGCACTGGGGACAAGACTGAGTACCATCTTTCCGCTCATACTCATAACAAGGGCGGCAAACTGGGAAAGCACATTCATTGCAAGCAACAAATGTGTCACCGCCGGCAGTAATTCCGACATTGTCACCACAGATTTGACAGGTTTGGCCATTCAAATTCTTCAGGGGTTTGGGCTGCATTAGTCCACAAACAATATAATAATTAGAATTCAGAAAGCAAACATTCAGCTATAAGATAAATAGTAAGTAGTTGGCAGATGAATATGAGTAGATAAACCCCAGTGAAGTAAAATCATGATCTCAATTATCTCAACAACGCAGCTAGTCAGTTTCAAACAATTGATCAACTAATAGCCAAATAGAAACAATTCTTTGACATTAAGCAATCCAAATCACTATCATGACACACCGACATCTCCATATCTGACTGAAGAGATATTTCAGTTTTCAGGTTCACTACAAAAACATAAAAGGCAGACTTAAATTCCAAATTTGTGCTAAAAGAGCTACATAAATCAAGGCTAACAACAACTCTCGGATCAAAAGACGGGTCCCCAAAAAAAAAAGAGCAAGTCACTAAAAAAAATTGTTGCTTTAAAGAAAATCAACTATCGATCTAACTAAAACTAACATGTAGCCGAAAACCCCGTTCACCACTGCTAAGAAACAAATCAAAACACCAAAATGCACTCTACAAAAAATCAAAAACAATCATGCAACAACAAAAGCTGAAATGAGAAAGCATTAACAATGACCCACGAACCAAATCCAACCCCATGAATGCGACCGAGATCAATTTCGTAAAATCAACACTCAGATCCAAAACCAAAATGCCAGTACACATTACAGTCAAAATCAAATCAAGAGAATAGAATTGAAGCGTGAAAACAAATCAGGTAAGCAAAGAACACAAACCCCACTATCGGAATCGTGGCGAATCCGGACCAGCTCATTCCTCCGGTAAGACCCGGCCACCATGCCGGCACTTGCTTCCATGGTGGATTTAGTTAGTATTAGGAATAATCAAATCAAACAATGATTTGTTTTAAGCAGAGACAGATCTAGATGGGAAATGGCGTAAAGGAAATGAAAGGCAAAAAGAGAAGAGGAGGAAGAAATGATTGTGCGTGTGAACTCTTCGCCCACTCAATACGCCATCGCTCTCTTCTCTCTACTCCTTTCTTTCTTCCAGCTATCACTCTTAGCTATCGATACTTGTCTTTTTATTATCTTGCTTTTCTGTTATTTTATTAATTAATGTCGTTGGTTTGTTTATAATGGTTGGATTAACTGGTTCAACCGGTTGCTCCTTTCTCGGCTCGGCTCACTTCACTCGGCTTATATATTACAAGCACTCCTATATATGATGGCTCCAAGCTGAACAAGAGCCATATGCAAACAGCTAGGAGGTCACTTTCCAGTCTAACAAACCTATTATATTTTATGTGAGCTTGGTGTCTATTTAATTGGATTTCTGTAACAAAAGTAAAATTTTTGTATTGACTTCTGCGAAGAGAACCAATCACAATATGACACGTGCAAAGATTTCCCAGTTTACCAATCGATTTCAGTAGATTTAATTAAGTGGATTTTAGTTGAATATTTTATTTGCTGTTAACAGGCTGTCCCAATGAGCCACCGGTAATTGTCGGTAGCTTCAGTCCCGCTTGCTAATGGGTGTCGGTGGTGGACTGATTACCCCCAACTTCTCCCACTATTATAATTTCGATTTTTATTAACTCAATTTTATGAAAAAAACTTATTTATTGTTTAAAATTTAAAATTTGTATGTAAATAAGAGTTGAGTCTAGCTGGTGGTTAGTAGACTGTATTGAGAAATATGTGGTCATAAATTAAATCCCTCTATATAGCTAAAAAATTGTTTGTAAATAATTTATAATATAGAAAAATAATTATTTTTTGTTAATTTGTACTTTAAGTTAACTTAATTTTTTATTTTAAAATTAAAAAAACTAAACAAATATTCAAATTTAACTAAAAATAAAAGAAAAATTGTAAAATTATCCTGCCGTTACATATTAAATTAGGCTTTTTTTCTATATATTTAACATATTATGACTACCCTTTTCATTCTTGGTGTTATTCATATTTTCTAATTGTATTCCGACTGAAATTGTTTCGTCAATCATTGAATATACTCATTACAACCAGCCATAAAAAATACTAAACAATTAGGGTTCTAAATGAGCCAAATCATTTGTGAGCAGCACAGAACTCAGTTCAATAATTAAATGAGTCGAGCTCGAGCCAAGATTTTTAAGCTTGTTAATATACTCATTTAATATTATGTTTGCCTTAAACATGTATTAAATCAATATTTTGGTTGAAAATTTCATGTTTATTATAATATAATCATTAATTAATAAATAAAAATTTGAATCTAACTACCATTGATAATCTATTTCTTTCTTTCATTTGTGGTTTTATAGAAAACAGGTCATTCCCGAGTTACTCAAGAGTCGGTTCAATAAAAGTTCATTACCGACTTGAAAAGTATATGATTTACCTTAGCTCGGCTCATTTACACCCTTCAAACAAATATACTCCTTAAAACCATCTCACATCTATGACTCCAAATTTGGCCTTAGCTTTAACGGACTATGCACAATTTGGCCAAAAATAACTAAAATCAATCATTCCTCATTTTACTGTATCATCGAAATAAGCCATGAAACCAACCATTACTTATACTAAAAGGTCGATTGTAATACCCGAAAACCTAGACTAATGATATTATAGGGATTAGTTATAAATTATATTCTTAATTATAAAATAACAATAACAATAATAATAGTAATGATAAAAAAATTATAATAATTAATATAAAAATTA
>CATIWJ010502808.1:0-11356 GCA_949640765.1 Croton laevigatus | reverse complement strand
CCACTTATTGCGATTTTAAGCGTCAACATGGTTTGCATATTTGATCTCCCATCTTCCAGTAAAGGTTCAAGAATCAAAATTCTGAATGATGATGAAGAAGTCTCACGATCTAGCCTGATTCTTGCTTCTCAGAAATCTGCTCAAGGATATTTTGGAGTCAAGCCGCCAAGCAAGTGAGACCCTCCACATATTTTAGATTGGACCATCCAACAGAGTTGTAGATTGGAAGACCGAGGCGATGGATCTGAACTTTCTACTTGCAACGTACTTCAGTCTTCACTTCACTCATCATACTCTTCACCGTCATACCTTTCTTTGCTAGCGAGTCGTATCCGCAATAAGGAGATTTGTTGGCATTCTACATTCAAGCCTGCTGGTGAATTTTCCTTCATAGAAGGCTATTGGGAATGGCTTGAAGATGTATTAGCAAGTCATTCTAAATTTCTGACTAACGCTAAGATCTATGTTGCTCTTCTTGCTTCATTATTCACTTACGATTGCTCTATCAACGTCATCAAGCATTTTTGTGAACATTGGAGCCCATCTACGAATACTTTATTTCTTCCGTATGGCGAGGAATCAATTTCTGTTTGGGACTTAAAGCATCTTGCAGGGGTTCCAATTCTTGGTTCTTTCTACGATGAGGAAATTCCTTCAGCCACGGAGCTTACGAGTGTTGATAAGAATGGTATTCCCTACTTACCTCGTAGTTGCAAGTATCTATTTCATGCATATTACAAAAATGCCAAGATTGTTGATCACCATCATGAATTAAACATCCATACCTGGATAAGTTTCTGGTTCCATGGAACTACAAGATATAGAGATCCTTTCGAAAAAACCTACACAAGAAGAATGTCTCATTCAAAGAGATCTTTTATTCCAAGTGGTGAGATAGGTAAACAGCTTTCTCGAGATGTAACTTGGCAAACACCTTTTATTGCACTCAATATTGAAGAAGATCTACGAGAAGAAGTATATGCTGCTGCTTTGATCTCTTGTTCGATTTGTAAGTTTATGCTTCCACGGGATCCTACGAATCTTATTCGTCCGAGCACATTCAAAGTTGCTAGTATGATGGCGACTGGTAAGAAATTTTCTTTAGTTGTTCCTGTTTTTACAAGTATTTATAATGGCCTTCATTCCATTTCCACTTCAAAGGACTTGAAAAGATGCCCCACTCCATTCTCTTTTCATTACATACATGGATGGATAGCTAATCGCTTCAATACGCATTCTTCTTCTGAGGCTTATGATGTCAAGCGAGCTAAAATGATGCTTTATGGAGGGCAAAAGATGGTGAAACATTTTGACGATGCTACAGCAGCTAAACTTTTCATGAATTGTGCTTCTACTCTGAGGCCACCATTGGATTTAACCACTGACAACCTTCTCATTGACGATGGTAATCTATCCTCTAATAAAGCTGAATATTTCATCAATCTTCGCTCTAGCTTTTTGACTTTGCGCTATAAGGATTGTTTCGTCGTTGAATTATATAGCCCTCACAATATTGGCAGACAATTCAGCTATACTCAGTATCTCCCTAGAGATATCGACAGAAAATTTTTCAACATTAATTTGGAAACCGCCTTTGCGCTTTGGAATTCCGGCTTGCATTTGAATAGCGGAGGAAAACTCAGGGTGCCTTCACAGAAACTGGGTGAACGTTTTTCTTATACACTTGCGTATAGGGAATGGTAGAGGGTAAAGTGGTCAATAGCCTTTTCTAACACAAGAAATCTTTAACCAATGCCTCCTCTGGTCAAATCTTCAAAGCTTACTCCGAAGAACCTTAATGTTGAAAGAAATAAGCATGGCCTCCCAATCCTTGTTGAGAATAATAAGTCACCTGCTCCTATTATATTAAAGCTAAAATCTCGTGCGCCTCTTTATTCTCCTAAACCTGATGGTGCTTCAAAGAAAAATGACTCCAAATCCGCCAATTGGGAGCAACATAAATCAGATAACAACTTGCAATAGGTTGTCACTACCCAGTAAAATAATCTTTTAAAAGGTAGTGGTGAATCCAATCTTGTAAACCATGAAAATCATGTTCTCATTCCTAAGAAGAGACATCCTAAAGAAGGTTTATGCAATCATTTAGTTTCAAATGAGGAAGAAGTTGATTCAAATCGCTGTTGGAAGAAGATCAAGAATAACCAGGCAGAACCCATACCAAATGATTTAGTAAGATTACTCTTTCTTCTTCTTTTTCTTTTTTTTTTACATATATATATTTCATTCTCATTTACTTCCCTATATTTTTTAGTTGGGTGTGAATGACTTAGCCATTGAAGATGTTCCATGTCTACTTCCTAATGAAGAATTTAGCTCCATAAACGTAGATTCAGAAAACCTTTGTTTATCTAATATAACTTCTGGTGATGTTGAGATAGATCTTGCCGCATGTGAAAAGCCACGAGATACTAATCACATTAGTGAAGTAAATTGTTTTCCATCTCTTGAAGAGTCCAAGTTATGCGGTGCTAGCTTAATGGCTAATTATCATCGTAAAGTTGCTATAATGGTATGGGAAGGATTGCGAAACAAAATTATTCAGACAAAGCAGTCCAAAGCTTCTTTTCTTGCCGAAAAATGCTATAAAGTTTTAGATGACTTTCACAGAGCTTATGGATTTGATGCTACTATATTTGAAAAAGGAACTCCATAGTTATTTTCAGATTATGAATACACTATTAGATGCAGAGTCCATCCTTGCTTTAAGTATGATTGCTGATCTTCATTCTTAGAAGTTGGAGGGAATTTCCAAAGACATCAAAGCCACTTTGGGTCATCAGAAAGAGATTGTTGATCGAAAACTGTCGGCAACAAATGAGCTTACGCATGATGAAGAAAAGATGGCCAAATTAAGATCAAGAAAGGAAGCCCTCGAATCTTCTATTAAAGTATTTGAACAAGAGGAATCAGAAGATGAGAATAAAATTTCAGACCTCCGTGCAGAAAAGTTGAAGATTGACACTATGCCCGTGCGTTCTGAACAAGATGAGTTATCCCTTTCTTCTCTAAAGAAATTGCTTTCTGACCAGCTTGATACCTTGAAGAATCTTAAATTGAAGCTATAGAGATTTTTAGTTCGAATTGTCTTCTTCTTCTTTTTTTAGAAGACTTCATATAACTAGCTTTCTTCTCATTAATAAAACTTCAACTTTCGTTTAATTTTATTAATGACCATTTTTTTAATGCGATGTGCTTCTTTTTTTTTTAATGTGATTGAACTTAGCAAAATACAAAGCTGCATACGTATTTTCTTTAAGGAAGGATCAAGTCATAACGTAGTTTAAATACAAGATTTTTTTTTCACAGTTTTAACTCATGCGGGCTAGGAGTGCAGTCGAGCTTCTAGGCGTAGTATTTCTTCAAGAACTTGCCGTTGATTAGCCTAATGCGCACTCCATCTTGATCAACTATCTTGTATGCTCTGTTGCTGTAGACTTCTTGTACAACATGTGGTCCATCCGAATTTGAAAAGAATTTGTTACCCATCCGTCTAAACATGATAATTGGCCTTCGAATTGTGAGAACAAATCACCAACTTGGAAAGATCGAACTTACACCTTTTTGTTGAAAGCTCTGCACATTCTTGGTTGATAAAATTCTAGACACTGTTGTGCTTCCAGACGCCTTTTATCCAATGCTTCAAGTTCTTTCAACCTTAAATGAACATTATCTTCACTTGAAAAGCCTTCTTGGATTTCTATTCTCAAGGATGGTATCTGTTGTTCAAGAGGCAGAACAGCTTCTACACCATAAACCAGCGAGTATGGAGTCGCTTGAGTTGCAGTTTTGAATATTGTGCGATATGCCCAGAGTGCTTCACCCATATTTTCAGGCCAATCTCTTTTTGACTTGTTGACTATCTTCTTCAGCAGTTTGCCCAAAGTCTTATTGAAAGCTTCTGCTAAACCATTTGCTGGTACATTGTACATGGATGATTTGTATTGCTTGAATTTGAATTGCTCGCACAACTTATCCATCACTTTATTGCTGAACTCCCTTCCATTATCTATTATGATATAGTGAGGTATACCATAACGATAAATGATGTTCGTTTGAATAAAGCTCACCACCGTTTCTTTCTTGACTTCTTTGCATACTACAACCTCAGCCTATTTGGAGAAGTAATCAGTAGCAGCCAGGATGTACATGTGACCACATGAACTTTTTGGCAATGGCCGCACCACATCAAGCCCCTAAGCTTCGAAAGGCCATGACGTCACAGTAGGATGTAACGGTTCTGGGGGTTGGTGAATCAGATTGGCATGAAGCTGACATTCTGGACATCTCTTAGCATACTCCATACAATCTTTAACCATCATTGTCCAGTAGTAGCCCATTCTTTTGATTTGAAAGTGTAACTTTGGCCCAGATTGATGTGCTCCACAAACTCCCAAGTGTGCTTCTTTTAAAGCTTTGAGAGCTTCGTCTTTTTTAAGACATCAAAGAAAAACTCCATCGAAAGAATGTCGATAAAGTGTTCCATTAAAAATTATGAAGCGCGAAGCTCTTCTTCTTACCTCAGTTCTCTTTTTCGGACCATCAGGCAATTTCCTATGTTCGAAATAATCCATAAGCAGTTGTCGCCAGTCTTCTTTTTTAACTTGGTTGACTGACACAATATGTGTTTCTTCAACTTCCTCATCAAGCATTGGAGGTATTACCCATCGTTGGCAAACAGGCACACTCGTCTTTTCTTCTGATGATGCAAGAGTTGCTGCTAGGTTAGCTAATGCATCAGCTTGTTTGTTTAACTTCCTTTCGACATGTTGCAAGGAAATGCTATCAAACAAAGTGAGGAGATTGTTAACATATTTAAAATATGGGAATAATTCTGGTTTTCTCACTTTATAAATGGAGAGCAATTGGTTTATAACTAATTTCGAGTCACCAAATACTCTCAGATGAGTCAGTTGCATCTCAGTTGCTACTTCTAGGCCAAGTATCAGAGCTTGATATTCAGAGACATTGTTGGAGCACTTTTCCACTAAATTGAACGCAAAAGGTATCACCTCGCCATTTGGACTAATGAAGACGACTCCAGCTCCAGCTCCGCTAATACTTACTGCCCCATCAAAGAACATTTCCCAAGCTTGTAGGGTTTCGATAAGAAACACTTCTTCATCTGGCAAATCTTCGGAGAAGTTCCAGTCCCTAGGAATTGGATGATTTGCGAGGAAATCAACTAAAGCTTACCCCTTTATAGCTTTCTGTGGCACATATGTTATTTCAAATTCTTGAAGTAAAAGAGCCCATTTTGCAAATCTTCCTAAAAGAACTAGCCTCGACAACATGTATTTGATTGGATTAGCACGAGAGATTAACTTGACTGTATGTGCTTGCAAATAATGTCTCAGCTTTTTTTATCGCGAACATCAATGCTAAACACATCTTCTCAATAAGTAAATATCTTTGCTCAACCTGAGTCAACATTCTATTGAGATAGTAGAGTTCATTTTCTTTTCCTTCATCATTTTGTTGAGCCAATAGCACTCCCAGAGAGCATTCTTGAGCTGCAATGTATAAAATGAGAGGACGCCCTTGTATGGGTACTTTCAGAACTGGTGGTTTTAATAAGTATGCCTTGATGCTTTTGAAAGCATTGCTGCATGCTTTATCCCATTTGAACGGAACACCCTTCTTCATCAAGCAGCTAAATGGCTGACACCTTCCTGCCAAGTTTGAGATGAATCGCCAGATGTATGCTAAGTTCCCTTGTAGGCTTTTGAGCTCATGAATATTGCGAGGTTCTAGCATTTTCAAAATTGCATCAATCTTTGACCGATCATTTTCAATCTCATGGTGCTTGATAATGAATCCTAGGAATTTTCCTGCAGAGACTCTAAATGCACATTTCAAAGGATTCATCTTGAGTTAGTAGTTGCGCAACCTTTCAAATACTTGTCGCAAATCATCATGTGTCCGTTTGCTTTCTTTGTCTTTACCACCAAGTCATCAACATAGCATTCGACATTGTTGTGAAGCATGTCATCAAAGATTTTCTGCATAGCTCGTTGGTAGGTAGCACCAACATTCTTCAAACCAAATGGCATGACTGTATAGCAATAGATCCCTTTTGGAGTTTTAAATGCCCGTTGCTTTTACATCTTTTATCGCCATTGGAATCTGATTATAACCAGATGAACCATCCATAAAAGAAAGGCATTTATATCCAGTGGTTGCATCTACCATAACTTCAATGATAGGGAGAGGAAAGTCATCCTTTGGGCAAGTAGTGTTAAGATATCGAAAGTCCACGCACACTCTGATTTGTCCATTCTTCTTTTTAATTGGAACAATGTTAGATATCCAGGTGGGATATTTTACCTCCCTAATGAATTCAACATCAATAAGCTTATTAACCTCAACTTCTATCTGTGGAATCAATTCGGGATGAAACTTTCTTTGTGCCTTCTTTATCGGTTTCACTCCTTTCTTGATTGCTAAGTTATGGACTGCAACCTTAGGATCCAATCCAGGCATTTCCCTGTATGACCATGCAAACACATCATGGTACTCACGCAATAGTTTTACATACTCGACTTCCTCTTCTGGAGATAAGTTTGCACTGAGATAGATTGGACGACGGTCTTCTGATGTCCTAATATTCACCTCCTTCAGTTCATCGATGGTTGCTTTGTTACCTTCTTCAAAAATTTAGGGAGCATCATCAGTATTTTCCACCGTGAAGACTTGTTCTTCATTATCTTCTTGAAAGGTGATATGGCCAACAAACACGTCGTATTGCTCCTCTTTTTCGTGTTTGGGTTTTTGATTAGTGGAGACTATTATGTGTGGCTTTCCCTTCAACACAGGATTTGCTGTCACCACCCACTTGGTCTTTCGTTCCATCCTTGAAGGGATTAGACTACGCAGATCATTACGGATAATTGTGACAGTGGTCTTCTTTTTATCATTTCTTGTTGACTTTGAGACTCCCAATCTTTGATGAACGTTTTCCAACTTCTTCATTAATGCTTCAATTTGATTATCCTTCTCACGAACAACATCGTTAAGGACGTTTGCTTTTTCATGAGAGCCAATTGGTCCTCCATTGATGTTGTGCATGTCATCATGACTGACATCGCGTTTGAATTATCTACTTCCAACTTTGCTTTCTGTGACGCCTTTGGAGTAGATTCAGCAACAGAAACATGGATAACTTCCTCCATGTCAGTCAACTATCCCTGCAGCTCATCAGGAACTTGTTGGATGAAAGGAGCTTTTTCATAAACTGCATCAAGTGATTTGATCTTGATGGAAACACCAGGGCTTGCATCAGAGATGCCTCTAACATCAAAGTTCATCGGAACTTCATCCCTTTTAGCAGTCTTTGCAGATGCAGCGGCTTTTGCTTTCAATGCTTTCGGGGTGATGATGATCTTCTTTGGTGCCATTGATAATGATTTGAAATTTGAAACTTGAAGGTTGCAAAGTGAAGAGATGAGAGGTAGAGATGGTCCCACTAGGCATGCAAAAAATTTGTATTAACAAATTTTGTATTCCTGAAAACAAGAAAACAAATAAAGAAAATATAGCGGTTACAATCTCTATTTGAATCCTCTGATTCTTCTTTTTGTGATGAACGCGATACGAGGGTCGCGGAGACTTGATCTCGAATCGGTTGATCTTGATTTGGGTTGAATTTGATTTGAACTTCACACGATGTGAGGGACTTAAAGACTTAATCCCGAATCGGTAGAACTTGATTTGAGTTAAAGACGACTTGATCTTCGACTTGATTTGAGCTTTCGAACTTGGATTTGAGTGACTGTAGAGCTTTTTTGACGATCTTCAGATGAGCCTTCGGACTTTAAGGAGAGCTTTGTGTCTTCGATCTGTCAGAGCTTCGAAGTCTTCGATTTGCAAGAGCTTCGGAGTCTTCAATTTGTTAGAGCTTCAGAGCCTTCAAATTTTTTCTGTCCACTCAACTAAAGAGAGGCAGTCTATTTATAGGGATTTTGGGATGCTTGCCCATTAAGTGAAGCAATTTGATTGGTCCACTTGGCGCATTCCTATTGGTCCCTTCTTTTTGATGTTATCACATAATTTATTTAATGTGATAATTATCAAAATAATATTTAAATAACCATTAATATTTATTTTGGTTATTTTATTTAAATTTATTAACTAATTAATAAGTATTAATTAATTAATAATTTTCTTGAAATTTCCGTGTAAACACTTTCTAATAATTATTTTTTAATAATAATAATTAAATTGGTCACTTAAAATAAATTATTTAATTTTATTAACTATATTTTGATTAGCCAATTAAATAATTATAATTAAATTGGCCACTTAAAGTCTTGACTTGCTTAAATTTGAAGTTATTGATTTTTTTTTTATCATAATTTAATCCTTATAAAATAAGGACTCACAAATTATAATTTTTTTAAAAATATAATTTGAAATTACAAATCCTATTTGTGTAGGAATATGATTTCTTTGATCTCCAAGAGTTCTACTTGTTTATAATTAGCTACATTTAATTTAATCCTAATAGAAATAGGATTAATTAGCTACATTTAATTTCATCCTAAGATCTAGGCACGTGTACCTCTTTCACACATCAAGTCTCGTTAATTTATGTATTCCCAGAAATGGAGAGCTTTAATGAACGTGATTATAGCTTTGACAGATTGTTGTTTTGCTTTGTCTCCATACCATATGAATCTTTTAAAAGATAAGGAAAGCATCCAATTTCAATGTGCATGCTTGCATCTCCATGATAATTGATCGGAATCTTGTCAATTTGTTAGAAGCAATTCCAAACCTTTTTTTTTTTTTTCTCTGTGTACCTGTGTTGCGATTACAGTCGAAATGTATTATCTGCAAAAGGTGATGTGTATTCTTTTGGTGTTGTACTAATTGAACTTTTGACAAGCAAGAAAGCTATACTTGCAGATGATCATAATGCAAATATTTCAACAAGTTTAGTTGATAATATTTTTGCGGTGCCTAAAATTTTGGGGCGGTGGAAATGGTAGCATATATTGCACTTCACTGTATAAATTCAATTGCAAACAACAGAATAAATATAACAGACATTGTAGCTTGATTTGGAGAAAGCTTTTTCTCTATGTCATGATAGCGGAAGATAAATTTAATAATTACAATTGGTTACTCATAAGAATTGCTACTTGTCATTGCTTAAAAGCACTTTTATTTTGTGATGGAGGTAAAATATTTATATTGAAAGTCCAGATTCTATTAATGGTCCCCTTCAAATGAATGGGATTTGTTTTTATTTTTAGATAATACATAATAAATTTTAACGTTTAATGTATCACAAATTAAAAATATTATATTTGGTATAATTTTTGGTTATTGGAGTGACTTTTGGTCGTTTAAGAGAAAATTCTAATCAATGATACCCAATATTGTTATTATAATCCGTCTATTAATTGGCTAACTTTGCAAGAAAAAATCTAGTTGCTTTCTAGTGATGGAGGCAAGATATTTTATAAGGAGGGTCCAAAGTCTATTAACGGTTCTCTTAAAATGAATGAATATAATAATTATGTTTTATTTTTAGATGATACAAAATAATTCACATGATTTAGGGTATTACAAATTGAAAATAGCATTTTATTTGAGTCAATTCTTTTTTTTGTTATTGGAGTGACTTCTTATCATATTGACTATTTTAAGAGAAAAATCAAGTTAATAATACTTAAACTTTTTTTTTTTTTTTTGAAAATAATAATACTTAAACTTGTACCTATATTCTTTTGTAACTATCTAAGTATGCAAAAAAGGCTAATAAAAAGGGCTAACAGATTTTGGATTGGTTGTATGAATGATGTGGTAACTTAGGTTTATCTAAGAATTTCTTGTGATTAAGGCAATAAATTAATATGAGAAATATAAAATCTGTTAACAGTCCCTTTAAAATGAATAGATACAAAAAATTTTGTTTTAATATTTAAATAGTTATTAATAATACATAATCATGGATGGTTTGATTTGATGTATTGCAAATTGAAAATATTATATTTCTCTATTATTTTTGGGTTATTGGTATATTATAAATTAATCATGCACGAAATTTGTCCAGAAAATCTAAAATTAAAATGTTTGATTTCATGTGGTTTTAAATATGGTTTCATCCAATGAATATAAATTTTATTTCAACCAATGAATATAAATTTTATACTATGCATTAAATGTGGTTTCATCCAATAAACGAAATTAAAATTGAAATTTTAAAAATTAGTATCTAATTATTTTAAGAGGAGAAAATATGAGGAAAAAGAGAAAGAAAAAAAAAGTTAAAATGACAAAGTTAGTTTAGTATCTTGGGCCAGAGTAAGTTTAACAAACTTCAAAACTAGAATATCGTTTTTATGGTACGGCCAACTGAGATTTGCTCTACGATGCAAAACGACACCTTCTACAAAATCAATAAAGGGCCTATTTTGGGCTCCTTCTGGCCCAAACACTTCCCATCAACGACTCACGAGCTACCAGTCATCGAGCTTTGAATCAAAAACCGAGTCAGGAATGAAAATCTGGTGTGGTGATCATCAATCTTCTTCAATTTCATGAAATTGATGCAATTTCAAGTTGGAATCAACGAGGAACATCTCTTCCTCGTTTCACCATGTTAGTTAAGTTATTTCGCAAGGATTCTGGCCAACAACCGCCGTCATCGGCGACAGCTGCTCAGGTGCGATCGTTAATTTCAAATATAGCTACGAGAAAAAATGAAAAAAAAAGAAAAAGAAAAGAATTGTTTCTTGCAAATTTTCAAAGTTGATTGTTCAGTTTTATACAATTTTTTTTTTTTTTGTGTGTTTGTTGATAAAGAGTCTGAGAGCTGAAGATATAAATCCACGGATTGACTTTCAGTATGGAATTCCTGCTAACGCTTCTATCATGGCTTTCGTTCCTATTCAAAGTCTCTTGGCTGTTGGAACTCTGTAAGTATTTTTTCTTTTTTTAATTTTTTTTTATTTTGTTTGCAAGAACAATTTCAGCTTTATAAGCTTTTTGTTTTTTTTGGGTGCAGAGATGGTAGGATTAAAGTGATTGGGGGTGATAACATTGAAGGGTTTTTGTCTATCCTAAGCAAATTCCTTTCAAGAACTTGGAGGTATACATGTAATTTCGAATGCAATTCCCTGTTTAATTGATTCTTGTTTCTTTCTTTGGCAATTTGATGTTGTATGTTTTGTTTGTATATCTCTTGTTCCAAGTTATTGAATTTGGTATGCTGAAGCTTCTTGTTAGTAATCATTATATGCTTCTTTGTTTGGGAAGGGTTGGTAAACATATACTAAGCTATTCTTTCTAAATTCATTTTACAGTTCCTACAAAACCAAGGTTTCCTAGC
>CATIWJ010502720.1:0-43760 GCA_949640765.1 Croton laevigatus | reverse complement strand
TTTCTGAAATTTAATAAATAACTCTCAAACTAAGAGCATTTTCAATGCCACATTTTTTATTGGTATATGTTTCTCATAAAATAGAAAAAGTGAATGAGTAATGTGGATAAATATCTAGAGCAGAAATTCAATTTTAAATATCTTACCTCTATTGCAACACTTTCTATTTTTTTTTTGTTACTTCTTAAATTTATAATTTAATTAGGTACCAATCATAATTCACCATAACTCTAGACATTGTCTAGAAGACCGTCTAGAAATAGAAGGTGAACTAGACAATGTCTAGTCCACGTCCACTTCACATCTAAATGCACATTTGCATTGGAGAAATTTTTTAGAAAAATTCATGGTGTGGCAAATAGATTAGAGCAATTCACATTTGCATTGGAATTGAACACAGGCGCAAGGCATATACTCTAAACAGCTTTTGAGAAGCTTTTCTGGAGGAGAAAAGACAATTGGACTTAAGAAAGATGACTGATGAAGATGAAAATATAGAAAACCGAGCACGTTCTGAATCTCGAAAATGAGAGGTTAGTAAATAGACAACCAGAAACCGGCATTGCAGAAATTTGTTTTGATACAAGCAAAAGTGCATTGTTTGAGTTTGAAGAAATTTTGTTAGTTCCTATGTATATGTGTATTAGATGAGAGTTTTGTCTGATTGTCTCTTGAGATTGAGAAATACTGACAGAAATAAATATAATTCTTTCTGTCATAACTAAGGGGTTTTTTTTTTTATCATTTCTGAAATTTTAAATACTGAAATTAAAAAATTTTTTTTAGAAACAAATCCTGTATGTACAATTATCAAGCCTAAAAATGACAAGAATAATAAAATTAAAAAACAAATCATGAAATCTTTACAAATGTTCAGGTAAGTCCCCGTGACAAATCACTAGAAGTGTTGCTGCTACCGCTGGTTCTTGAGCTTCCAAATTTACCACTAACCTGACGGGCATAAGAAACAACAGCTTTTGCCCATTTCTTGATCTCTTCTTTTAGCTTAAAAGAATCCATTTGCTTAAGACTCTTTCCTGGTTCAACTGGAATCTCCTTCAACGGAAAACATTTAATGAATCCTCTGTTTTTCGACGAAACACTACGGTTATTAACCTTAACAACAACATTCTTGTTCTTGCTGCTGCTGCTTCTGTTGTTTAAAGAAAGGGTTTTTTTGACAGACATATTTCCAAATGATCTTTTGTTTTTGAAGTTGCTGTGGTACTACGCCTTCTTCAATCTCTGAAGGACGTAGCAATGGTGTTTTCACCTATATAATATATATATATTTAAAAGGAATTGTAGTAAGGCAAGTAACTTCATTTTCAAGAAATTGTATAAATTATAAGCATTGATGTTATAATTCTAATACGTGTAGCAAGAAGAAACTATCATTATTGACTTGACTTTTTCGTTTTCAAATTTTAAGCTTTGCATATTCCATTTTTTTGGTCTTATTATCCCATTGTTTCATCTTATGTACTTTTCCTTTCCTTCTAGTAAATCCATAAATATGAAATTTCATTTTTTTTTTATTTGAAATGAATGAAATTTAAAACTTTTATTCGAATAATCTAATTAAATTAGGAAAACTTGGTGGTGAATATTTCTTTTTAAAAAAATAGTGCTATTGTTAAAAAATAAATAATGAATGGAGAATAATATTTGTTTAATAAAATATGCACAAGTTAAAACTAATACATTAGGAGGTGGTTTTTTTTTTTCCAAATAATATATTAGGAGGTTAAGAATAAAATTAGTTGAAATTTTAATATAGGAGCTAAATTTTTTTTCAAATATAAAATTAAAATATGTGAGAAATTTCAAGTTTTGTAAACGTCTTAAAGTGTTTATAATTTTAGAAATACAATTAAATTTCAGAGATTAATAAATTCTTTTTTTTTTTTTTTTACTCCACCAAGTTTCTGGAAACTTGGCTCCGATTAATTTAAATTCAGATACAACATAAACTCATTATCACAATGCCAGAATTTAAACTCTAATTAAGAGACTTGGTCAATGATGGTTGGTATATAAGGTACCTGAATACTATTAGCTTATTGGTATATTTACCAAAACAATGGGCAATTAAATCCCTAAAGCACTAACAAAACTATTGTGCTGTGCACAGTTGTATAATTAATAAACTTCAAAATACCTAAACACCTAATCAACATCCTAACCATCTCTGACGTGGTCCTAATTAACCTCAAAAACATCCTTAAACATTCTCATCTATGTGAGATGGTACAACGGTTGTAGCCTATAACTAGAAACCAGAGGTTGGTTGAGAGGCTGAAAAATTAAGATGCAGATTATAATTATAGAAAAAGATGATAGTGTAGGCTTAAAGGTTAGTCAATATTAGTTATTTCATATTTAATTAAATGTATTTATTTAGAAATTATTATTGTAATTTCTAAAATGTCTCCACTAACAATATATCTCACAGACTGAGACATGATATTTATTATTAATTTAATTTAATCATGCATGAATAAATTTTTAAGTATTTTTGCTATTAAATATTTATGAAATAAATGTTTTTTAACAGCAAAATTACTTATTTATTTTAGTTTTTAATCCATGAAAAATTTACCATTCATGAAAATTTAAACTTAATATAATATCATGTGTTGCTTATTTTAACATGAATAAATTTTAAGCATTTTCATGTGTAAATATGCATGAAATAACTTATTTTATGTATGAGAACTCGCAATATATAAATTATTGAATACTATTGTGTAATGTTTTTAAATATTTATAGAGCTCTGTAAAAAAAAAATATTTATTGAGATATTGGAGAAAATTAATACTAATATAGACAGTAAATAATTATTTTTCAGTAAAATCATTCCATTTATGGTGTATCTGGCATGGTGGATGGCATCTCCATTTCAAAATCTTCAGCATTTGCATTGTTCTATGTTGGGTTGCTAAGTCCATCTTATGACTTTTTTTTTATAATTTCTAAAAAAAAATACCCTTTTAGATTTTAGATTTTCCTATTTATTATATAATATATTTTTTATTAAATTGATCTTAATACTCTTACATTATTTTTATGGATAATATTAAAAAATAACATTTAGCATTAGTATAAATATAAAAAATGATTTATATTTTGAAATATCCAAAAAATGAAAAACTCACTGTTTGTTTGAAAAAATTTGAAACAGCATGGGTCCTAATTAAAAAAGAAGATGAGGTGACTAGTAGAAGAAAGTCCAAATAAAATGATTAGCAAATTAAGTTAGAAGATTTTTTTTTTTAGCAAAAATTAAATTAGAATATTTAAAAGGAACAGAAATACATAAATTAGACGGTAATTAAAAATCCAACTTAAGCTGAAAAAATAAAACATAAAAGCTAGGCGTGTAAATACAGTAAACGCTAAATCCATTAGTTGTCTGTCCACCCTACATTCCCACTGCCCTCTAATTTTAAAACTTTGTAATAAACCTATAGCTTTTGATTAATCAAAGTTAGGGATTTGTTATTTATTGATATATATATATATATATATATATATATATTTTTTTTTTTTTTTTTTTCCATTGTTAATGTTTGTTTAGTATATGGTTTCTGCAATTTTGGATGATTAAAGTCCGTTAATTCTTTGTTTGTTTGGATGATTATCTAATTTGTACTTTTCTTTGTTTTCTTCTTGAAAGAGTAGCTGTGTGTGATGAAGACGACAAATTATTAAAAAAAGTCCCTTAATTTTTAAGTTTTTTTTTTAAAGGACCCATAAAATTATATTTTAATCGTTCTACTGTTATTTTAACAAAAAAAAAATAGACGGAAGGATAAAATTGTCCAATGGATTTAAAACATAGGAATAAATTTTTTTTTTTTTTTTTGCTTAAAAAATTATAAGGAGATTTTTGTAGTTTTTTTTAAAATTCGGAGATGTTTTTGTAAATTTTTCAATGAAAAATGATATTTACTCAATAATTGGAAAAACTTGATATTTATTTAATATTTCAGAAAATTCCATTTATTAAAAATAAAATTTTCGTTTTCAAAATATAAGTAGTTCCGAAAATTTGAAAAAATCTTGCAATTAAATGTTTGGTGTTCTCCTCTCTTTTTCGTTAAAGTATTTGTCAAGTTATATAGTTGTCATGTGTTACTAAAAAATTTTCTTTTTGTCATGGTTTGCAATTAAGGGTAAAACTGTACATATACAGAGGTTCTAGTATATGTAATTTCTTCTAGTTAAACTAAAAAAGAGATTTAATAATCCAAGTTACTACTTAATTTTTACCAATTTAAATAAACAAGTTGAACTCAATCTCGATAATTTAAAAGAATATTATCATTCATTTTTATAAATAATAATACATTGAAGACGTAACCCAAGAGGGTTGGCTTAGTGGCGAGGTAATGTTACCAAAGATCAAAAGGTCCCAGGTTCAAACCCTTTTGAGATAACTAAAAGAAAAAAAAAAATACACTGAAGACGTTGACAAATAAATTTAATAAAAGTCATTAGCAAAGTAGAATAGTCAAGGATGCGAGCGCGTAAACCAAGCTTGCTGATTTTCTAGTGACCGGGAAAACTCATTTTATATGTTCTTCTTTTTTAGCGGTTCGGACCACAAGACAAGTTTTATGTAGTTGCCAAATGACTCTCCTAGATAGCGTTAAACGATTCACTTAGTAGTTTATAAATCATCCATTCATACAAGAGCAGGACTACGTAGAGTTCCGTCCCCGATGCTATAGCACCCCAAAAATTTCAAAATTAAAATTTTACGTAATGTAAAAGGACAAAAAATTCGAAGGAGTTTAACGAAAAACGTCATTTATTTCTTTTTGGCAACCCTAAATCAACTCAACTGTTCTTAATATTTTTATATGTAGACATTTATTTTTAAAATTTTATCTCCCGTACAATATTTTTTATTTATTTTTTTGTTCTATTTTAGAATTATAATTTAATATATGAACAAATCACAATCTATCATAAATATAAACATTGTCTAGAAGACCGTTTAAAAATAGAAGGTGTGCTGAGCAAATTCCTCTATTTCTTTGATGTGTCAAATAGATTAAAGTAATCCAAATTACTATTGGAAATGCTCTAAGAGGAGCTTAGACGATTCAAACTTGATTCATCGGGCAGTTCATGATTTTATTAAATTAAACCTCGGGTCGTGGCGTCTGGATTTGGTTCATGACCGCTTGCGGTTCCATGCTGGTTCGATCTGGACAGTGGATGGTCTAGCTCTACCTATTTATAGCCGTACTAGTCAGTCCACTAGAAAAACTTCTACACAATGTCGTAGGGTCATCTAATGGGGTTAGGCAAATTAAATTTTCTTCCAAAAAAAAAATATATCACTTAATTAAATCACAATTAATGAAAATTAATTAAAATCTTAGAGGACTGAAATAATAATGATCGTGAAGAAACATTCAATATCACGAAAGTCTAGTTATAGTTTGATTCTTCTTCTTTAACTATTTATACCAAAGAGAGTCTTCTTCTGCCCCTTCTCTCTCTTCTCCATACCAAATCTTTGTTCATCAGGAAGAACATCCATTTTCTCAGCAATCATGATGCCTGAATAGTATGATCCTTAATCTCCCCATCTTTAAAACAAGCTCAATACATATATAAATCATGCATTTTGATAAATGGGTATCTGTTTGTTTTTTATATTCTGTTAAGACTTTTGATCCAATCAATTTTTTCTTGCTTCTTCTTCTTCTTCTTGCCTTATATGGATTGATGAATTATAGATATATCATAAATGCAAAAACTTTTTATTAATGGTTATTGGGTTTCTCATACAAATTTAAATTATGTTTTCTAAATAGATCTAAAATTCTGATTCAATAAGGTCATGTTTTGTTGGTTTGTTATCTCTTCAATGGCTTAATAATTTTGCAGTGATTACCTGTTCAAGCTTCTGCTGATTGGAGATTCTGGTGTTGGCAAATCATGCCTTCTGCTGAGATTTGCGGTAATTTTTTTCCTGAGTGTGTTTATGCTTGATTAATTCAATTTTGAATTTTGTGATTGATCAAATAGGACCCCCTTTTGCTGACCTTTCTTTGTTTACAAAAACAGAAGTTCCTTTTTCTTTTTTCTTTTTTTTTTGGTATTATGCATAATAGGATTGAATTGAATTCGTGATCTTTCTGGTCAGGTTACTTGTTCATTTATGCCTCACAAATTCAAAATAAAACTTGATTTTTGATTGTTATTTATGACTACACGATTTTTCCCATGTCTATTACTCAATTAAAAATGATAAAACTAAATTAAACAGTCGAAATTGAATCCATAGATGATATATACTACGAAAATATGATTATTTTGCATTAATATCTCATGAATAATTTGGCTAATATTTTTTTTTTTTTTTTTATGGTATATAGGATGATTCTTATATTGAAAGCTACATTAGTACCATCGGTGTTGATTTTGTAAGTATAGTGAGATTATCTATTTTCTTTTATCGGAATCAATACTATAATAGTCTATTATATGCTTCACACATCTTTAATTTTCCAATTTAGAAAATCCGGACAGTCGAGCAAGATGGAAAAACCATAAAGCTTCAAATTGTAAGAACATCAAATCAGTCTCTTTTCTGTTCATGAAATTATTTTCAACTAGTCCTTTTCTGATTCCTGGTTGAGTGTTCATAATTCTTGCTTAGTGGGATACTGCTGGTCAAGAACGATTTCGTACAATTACAAGCAGCTATTACCGCGGAGCACATGGAATTATCGTACGTATAGTTTCATTCCTGGACAAATTTCTACCTTTTTACCCTTTTTAAGCAGCTATTACATGATTCGTTGGGTTCTTTTCGCTAGATTGTGTTTGATGTAACAGACGAAGAAAGCTTCCAAAACGTCAAGACATGGCTATCGGAAATCGATAAGTTTGCTACTGATAATGTTAATAAGCTGTTAGTTGGTAACAAATGTGATTTAACAAGCAAGAGGGTGGTGTCCAATGAAACTGCCAAGGTACCGTAATTTCATTGTAAACTTGCTCTATAATTTACATCAGAGTTAAAGGATGAAATGCAGAAACAGAACTAGAAAAGACGGCGTTTTTCCTTTCATTACAGGCATTTGCAGATGAAATTGGTATTCCGTTCCTCGAAACAAGCGCCAAGAATTCTATGAACGTAGAGGATGCGTTCATGACTATGGCTGGAGAAATCAAGAGAAGGTGAACTTCTGGGTATCCCATTTTTAGCATTTACGGTTATGATGAACCATAGTGTCCAAAAATGTGGCCAACAAAGATTTTATGTTCACTCATTCTTTTGATTCGAAATTTTTATCAGAATGGCTACTCAACCAGCAGGAAGTGCTGTTAGACCTACCACAGTACCTCTACGCGGAAAACCGGTTACAGAACAAAGTGGCACTTGCTGCTCATCTTGATTTGTGATTCGAGTTATTTCGGATGCAGAAACTCAGTTGAACCGGAAGGAGGCAAGCCTACATATTGAAAGGGGGTTGCTTGTTACTGCAAATCTTCTCATTTGCAGAGAAACCCCCCAACCCAAGAACATATTTTTGATGCCCTGCATAAGCAGCCACTCGCATGGATTTGTCAGATTACAATTTTTTGTATTCATGATTTGATTTCTACAGTAGCTTATGGCTTATTTTCTTTTTTACCACCTTATTCCTTTATAGTTGGTATAATGCCCTGTACTTTTGTTAGTATTACCATATATTATTTTGAATAATCAGATCAACGAGATATGCAACTTCACAATTTTTTTTTCTCTTTTTCCAATTGCAACTTCACAATTATTCTTTCAATCTCCATTGGATTAAATTAAACTTTGATAATCTTATAATTAGAAGATAATATTTTTAAGTGTGAAAATAACTTTTACTCATGTTATATTTTTAGTTTTTAAGATGGACATATTTTAACTTTTTAATTCTTAAAAGAATATTTATTTTATTTATAAATTGATTACTGTCTGTTTATATTATAATATATTTATTAACTGTTTTGCTCATAATTAAAAATAGCTATTTTAAGAATTATTTTCAAAAAAATATAATTTTTTTAAATTGTTATAAAATTTAGTAAGCTGTTTATATATTACTTATTTTTAACCAATAATAAGCTGTTTATATATATATATATATATATAACTTTTTAAACCAATAGTAAGCTGTTTATATCAAAACTCATATAATTAAACTTATTTATGATCCAATTGATTATAGTAGCTGTCCAAATTGATTCTAATGAATGCTGATAACCTCCATATACCTTTGTCCAAAAACAAGAATATCAAACATCGATTTTGCAATTTCTTAGTTCTGTTTTGTACTAAAATTTTCATGGTCAGAAATTGTGCATTTTCTTCCTCCATTTTATCTTTCAGATTCAACTTCAATTTAACGCATAAAAAACAAAATAAAAACATAAAACATTGCACTAATCAAAAGTAGATGATTGTGACCAAAACTTCATATAAGATATCACAAACCAAAAATCCAGGCAAAAAACAACATTCTTCTATAGTTCAACTTCTAACCATAAATCAACGGTCCAAATAAACGAGAACACCGGTGTTCGGAAATTTTGGGGGCCTATTAAAGGGGTTCGCATCTCTTTAGCTTTCAAGTCAATACTCACTTTCTGCTCTTCTGAGCTTGTCTATTCCTCTTCTTCACACCGGACTTGGCAACCTTCAGGCTCCTGTGGACAACACTCAACCTGGCAAGAGCGGCTTTCTTCAAGTCAGGCCTGTAATAGTTATCTCCAACCTGCAAAAGTTAACATTATTAATCAAATGAATGTTCAAATACTTACCATGGAAGTGACGAATTTTATATACGGCAAAGCAACATAGAACAAATTAAATCACTAGGTAGAGTATTTTGTGCATCACTAACGACCGTATTTTGTGCATCACACCGTTTGAGGGTTTATAAACAACCTTGAATATTATTACAAGACTTTGGAAAGAGCAGAAAGATCATGATTGGACAACATAAAGGGAATTGTTGCATAGTCACACTTGTAGAATTAAACCAGAGGCAGTCACTAGGATGTGCAACAGAAATCAGGTAGGCTATTTTGAAGATGCTCAGAAGCCAAGCGTAACAATTATATTTCATTGAAGAACCCAATGTAAAGAGGTCTTCTTACATGTTAACAGCTCATCACCGCAAGGTAAATCATGTTGAGAAGGACTCACAACAATAATCAAATTTCAATATTCAGAAAATGATTATTGATATTAGGTGACAATAAAATCCAACAATATAAAATCATTTATAAAAAGTTTGTCAAACTAGATCAAAATAAGCATTGGAAATAATTGGGAATGTGATTGGAAATAACCAGTCACCACGCAGAAGGTCAGGCATGCAAAGAAAACATTGATACGAGGAACCAACAACGATACCAGAGGTAGAATGGGGAGAAATGGCATTAACCCTTAAACAATTTGGAAGGAAATGTAAACAATATATCATGACAGAATAATATGAAACATAGCTCAGAAGCCAAGCGTAACAAGTATATTTCACCGGAGAAACCCTATATCAGAGTCGTCCTTACATGTTAACAGCTCATCACAGCAAAAACCGTCTATGAGCAATTAGAGCAAACATATACATTCCTTTTCAAAGAGGTAAATGAAATGAAATTCAGTAGATCCATCTACAAAAACTGTAACTTTACAATCACAAATCAAAAAATCGACATAAAATAACTAACGAAATGGAAAAAAGGAAATACCTGATTTTCGACAGCTTTTGCCATCCTACGGAACTCTTTCTTCATGACAGACTTGTGAAACAAAGCAGAAGGTTTGTTCTGTTTCTTAGTCTTGGTTGTAGCAAGAACTACAGATTGATCTTTTCCAGGCTGAATGGTAACTGTTTTCTTATTGGCCAAACCTAAAACAAAAAGGCATCATGTAAATTAAAATTTTCATTTTCTCCTTTTATGACCAAATAAATCGAAACGAGAAGAGAAAAGAAGAAAGAATACCAGAATGCTTGTAGGAGTTGAGATTGTAGAGATTGTTAGACTCCTTGCTGAATTCAAGGCTAGCGGTTCCTCTCCCGAACTGCTTCACCAAAAATGAGTTGTTCTTCTTCACAATCTCCCATATCAACTGACCTGGAACTGTAGCCATAGTTAAATCTTCCTCTTCCCTGCAACGCCAGTCAAACCAGATCAGTTAAGCGGTACATTAAAGAAAATACAACACCAATACCAAAACTTAGATTTACCTGCTAGGTTTTTCGCTTATTAGCTGCAAGTGCTGGGGATGGCGAGCGACAAGCAGTGAAAGAGTTTGTGATAATTTATAGTGAAACCCTAATTTCGCGTTTTCCAAATGTTCTTTTTGGGTCGGATCTGATTCGGGTTACTTACAGGCCAGTGTGTTAGACTTTGGCCCAAGATAATACGAGAACTAAAAATAGTACTGTATAGTATTTTTATTTTTAGAGAAACGAAAAATATTACTATTATTTATCAAATAAATTAATCCAAGTAGAAAAAAAAAATTTGATATTCCCCACTTACCCTATTTCCACTGTTCTCAAATCGAGAACTGATTCGAAACATTTTTTTCATTTAACTAACATTGTTTTTACAAGATACCGAAATAAAAAATTGGATCACATTATGTTAAAAATTTGAAATTGACTCTATGTTATAAATCATATAAAGAAAAATTACATTATTAAATTTACAGGCATATTATTTTGTCTCAAATTTATCATACATAGTTAAATTTTTCAAATTGCCACCCAATATTTTTTATTTTAGTACCTGCTCAAGACAATCCAACGGATGATTTAAAGTATAAAAAGCAAATTGAAACCCCTGGTTTCACCATCATCTCGTCAAGAGCTGGAACTATCGAAATCGAGAGTTTTCGATTTTGAGTTTTTTATATATTTTTTTAAACATGGGAGAAAATTTTCTTACATGATTGAATATTATTTTCATAAAAATTGCTTTTTGAAGGAGTGAATTATGATGAAGTTTTGCCTTTTAATTTATACTCCAATCTTTTAAACAATATGTTATTTAAGTCGATATTCAATTGTTTTGTAATTCCAATTATACTAAAATTTATAATTTTTTTTTTATATTTTGATTATATATAAATTGCTTGTTAAAAAAAAAATTATAAATTGTGAAAGGAACTCCCTGGGCTGAGGATGTGTGGTATTCTTTTACATGAATAATATCTCTGATCAATTTTAGCTTGTGATCGTTTGTTCCCGGTTTAACTTGGATCTTGAACTTAAACCGTTCACCACAAATTCGATCACGATGCATCGGTGGTTTTTTGAACCTTTGGGTTTTGACCAAATATTTGAAGAAATATGGTTGGTTCGAACAGCCGGCAACGGTTCAACAGCACACCAACTGAGGTCATGGCGATTCATTCCGGTTCACAGTTGGTTACCATTCAACACCAATTTGAACAGGCTATTCGAACCAGATTCATTCCGGTTCACAGTTGGTTACTATTCAACGCCAATTTGAACAGGCTATTCGAACCAAACAATGGCCAGGTCTACCAACCAAATAACCTAGACCTACCAAAAAATCCATAACCATAAACATAATAGTAACGCAATTAACAGAACAATTTTCCATTTTCTCAACTCAAGACAAGCAAATGAAGTGAAGTGAACTGAACTGAACTTATCATCAGCAGCAATTATGGCAGTAGAATTTTCAAGAAATGAAATAATGGAAAAAAAAGGGGGGGCTTGGAATAAGTAAACTGATCAAAGTCCCAAACCAAGTCACTTAAAATTTTAGTAATTAACCAACCAATCCACCCCCTCACCTCAATTCATAAAAATTAAACCTTAATATCAGGCCACAAGTACCTAATACTAGATAACCATCTTTACACCTCAACTAATGTTACATTATATACAGAGTAAACGCAGCCACCGTCATCCAATCTTACCCCCACAGTTCCTTTTTCTACAACAAGTCAATATCAATATCAAAATGGGCATCAATTTGTGTACATTTAGATTATACCTTTCCATCAGGTCTCGTTGCAAATTCACTGATCATCAAAACATTGTTTTGAAGAAGCTGAGATCCCCATCTTAAATATTAAGTCCACATTCTGCAAGATTTTTGTTTTTCTTCAAAACAAATCATAAATTGCCAGACGTTAGGACACGGTGTGTTTGCCGAGCTGAACCATTCACTGCCTCATTAATCCTGCTGAACACTAATTTCAGAGGGATACAAGCTATAACAGGACCCTTTGGCTTCTCTGCTGCTGGTTTCCTATGTTCTTCCTTATTAGCAGTCAATGAAGATAGTTTCCGGATCTTTTTAGACAATAACCCACTTTTCCTTTTAGGAGATTTACTCAGTGAACAACGCAATGTCATGTGCTTGGCAGGAATTCTTACAGCTTCTGAATTTCGCAGAGCTGCATGCCCCGGTTCAGCTGCTTCCAGAGCAGATAAATGAGTTGGATCACATTCACTGCTGCAAATAATATGATCACCGTACCCATCAGCCACATGTTCAACTGTTAGTGGGCGACCAATAATTGCTTTACCATTCAATTTACTCCTGAGTGAAACCAATGGGACATTCTGCGGTTGGTAGTTTGCTTTCACCTCAAGTTTAACATCATAAAGTTTAGTATCAGTAATAGTTCTGCCAGGAAAATCTGCTGTCTGATATCTGGAGTTCACAGTGAAGCGTGATTGGCGAAAGGGGAGAGATCTTTGAGGGGTTAAAGATGCATCCGGCAATGCTCCTCTCGTATCCCTGCGAGAAAACAATTTGCTCCAATCCCGAACACCATCTACCTGAGCACCAGCAATTTGTTTGGATTTCACTGGCAAGCCGCAGTTAAGTGAGGCAAGGGACATTCTACCGCCATCACAGTCCTGATCAGAAACCGGAAAGTATCCATCTGAGTGCTCTATACCTGCCAAATAAGAACCAGGCTCATTGTCCATGACCAAATATTTTCTCTTTTCGTGTTTTCTATTTTTACTGGTATGTCTTGAATTTCTTTTTCCTTTAGACTGCCACTTTGAAGTGCCTTTCTCCATTCTTTGGCTGATATTAGTAACATGAATGGCTACTGAGCTGGTAGAACCAGATTCGTTAAACCCTTCATTTTTCAGACATACAGCTTCTGCTTGACTAGATTGCCTACCCAGTCCACCACTTTGATGCCTTCCCGACAAAGACACAAGAGCAGGAGTTAAACCTGAAGAATCAACAAAAAAATAATCATCTCTACATGCCAGGCCCAGCAACCAGCATCTGGCAAAAAAGGATGACTAAAAACAGGGCTTCATTGCATGTGTAGGTATTTAAAAACTATATAATAAAGTTACAGTAATAGAAGCAAGTGAAATAGAAATTTTAGCTCCACAGCAGGTAAGCAAGTATCAATCAATTGACAATATAAATTGAACCAAACAAACAAACAAGAAATCTTAAACAAACGGTCTAGCAATTGTTGCCTATTTCTTTTCTCATCAACATGCAGGCATCTGCTAATTAATCTTTCTATTTTATCCACATCCTTTGTTCTGAAAGGATTGTCCTGACTTCTACTCTCCCTCAAGTATGATCTAGTTAACATTAAAGTTGTCAAAATTGGCTAAGCATATGCATCTCCTCACAATTTATTCTTACTCTTTTCCCAACTAAAAGCAAATCACCAAAACCACAGCCCAAAAATAAAAAACGTTTTCCCATGAGTTGAGAAGGAAAACCCATAACCCACAGGAGAAAGCCATGATATAAGCACAGTAGACCCCCTCTTGTATTAGCTGATTGGTAGCCAATTCAAACTTTACATTCAATTATTCCATTAAACTTGAAATAAATATCCAAGAAAGGACAGTTATTTTTTCTGTCAAAGCATGATGCAGGTAATCTTGAGTTGCTTGAATTAGACACGATAAACAACACATAAGAAACCCAATTGAGCTAACAAGCTTGCATGGCTCATTAATAAGTACGCAAAAAAAAAAACACCATGACAGACCACATCCAAGGTTTTTTAACAGAAATATCATAACAGAATTCACTTTGGAATTTGGATATACTGATTACCATTTGTTGGTATTTTAATCAATTTACCAAAAGTTTGGTTTATGTAGATGCTATATGTATTCATGGATATTGGACTGAGAAAATTCTTAATGAACAATAATGCTGGGAGAGACAAAACACGCACACCCCCCCACCCCCAACCAAAAAAAAAGCAATTTCATAACAATGTATTTGACTCAGTTGTAGACACATTAGAGCAAAACAGCACAGGAAATAAACACCGACTGAAAAATAAGGATGCAAATACTTAAGTTTTAAAATATCCTTACCTGAAGATTGCTTTTCTTCACCTACAAATGGCACATCAAATAACCTGACTGAAGAACCATTCTCAGCAAAACCTGATACTCCAGAGACACAACCATTCTCCTTGTGTAGCATGCCATTAACTTGGGAAGTGTCACAAGCATGTTCAGAAGGATTTAGAGATGCACCATTCTCACTTGAAATGACAGTACTGTCAGAGTTATTATTAACTGGCATGCACATGTTTTTTATAGACTCATTAGAATCTATTCCAGAAACCTTGCTGTCAGATAATCCATGAAGAGGTGAGCCATTTGAATTGGGAAGTTGATCACAAACAACTGGGACAGAGACCATTGCCGTACTCTCCAGTACTTTTGTCAATGGTCGACGTCGATTTTTCCTTTTCAAGAACTCATGAACATTTGCTACTTGTGATCTCTTTCTTTTCATGGATGAGTGGTGACCTTTGCCACCATTCATTGGACTTCCATTTGACGTGTTATTCCCAGCATTTGAATCTCCTACAACCATTCCAAGGTCCTCAAGTCCTCTCATACGCTTAATTCCTTCTGTACCATCATCCTCTGAATCATTAGGTGTCCTCCTCCTCTTTCCCTGTGCAGACTGCACCTTAGAAGCACCAAAATTATTTGGCTCTTCAAATGATATACCAGAATGAGATAACTCTGGTGCTGGACCTGGACCTGGACCTGAACCTGAACCAGAAGCTGAACCAGAGTTTGACTCATCTTTAGAATCATCAGAATCACTATCTTCATCAGTCAAGTCCACATCTTCTCTGCCAGAACCAGACATGCTAGGTGATTCCTTTTCCGAATTATCGTTCTCACCGCTTGAATGATTGGTTCTAGAAAAGAAGTCAACCTCATCCTTTCCCAATCGAGCATTCTCAATTTCAAGGGCATGCAAAATGGCATCTTCTCTCCGAGCATATTTCACTGCTTTCTTATTACCAGTAGCTGCATTCGCCTTCGCCTTCTCAATGCATTCATCATATTCCCCACAACGAAATGCTTTCACTCTCTTAGATTTCTCAAGATTATACCAGTCCCTGATGCAATATAAAGGATCATTGTGTCAGTAAAGTCAATTATATGCACATGAATAGAGAAAGGACATTAGCACTTCAAATTGATTAAAGAAATCCAATTCTTCAAAAAGAGGATCATACTTTGGAACCACAAATGGCATACATTGAAATAAATAATAGAAAACTATATTCCAACTTGGAGAGGAAAAGAAACTATTACTGCATATGATGTCAGACTGGAATTATCTTTCTAAGATAACATGTGGCACATGACCATAAACGGAAGCATGCACAGAGAAAAACACATCAGAAACAAACAGCATAATCTGACAAGCACGTACACTCACAAGTAAAAATATTAACAAAATACACTCAGATTATAATTTTCGAAGCTATGACCTGAGCTGAGACACCTATTATCATCCTTGAATGATAAATCCAGAATTAACAAGAAACTTGCAAGCCTAATTTTCAGTGGGAACAGTTGTCAAGTCACATATACACTTTTTAACCTTGAGTTTGAAAACAGTGCTTCGTAAACACCAAAAACCTACCATTATTACCGCATAAGCTTTTGGAACAACAACAAAATTGCTGCTGGTAATTGAATATATGGACTTCTGAATAGCAATACCTACTACATAATTATGAATGAAAGTAAACACTGTCATTCAAGTAAAGGAGGGTTAAAAAAATCATGCCCTTCCCATGGGTACGAACCAACAAACAGAAAACCCTTCCCCACAACATGGTTACAGTAAATTTATGAAGCTACCTCTCAAGAAATATTAATTTTAAGGAAGAAATCAAGAGGAATGAATAAGCAGAAAGAGAGGGAGAGAAAGAAAAAGCTCCAGGAAACTAAAAGGTCTGAGGAAACTAACAATAAGACATAAATCTAAACATCTGAGCCAGAAAAATAAAAAGGAACTAGAGAAAAGAAAAATTCATTCACCCACAACACATACTAGTATCAAGCTCCAGCACTAAGTTACTATCTATTATTATCTCACCAGCACTCTGCATCACTGCATATATCTACAAATTTTTTTCCTTCAACAAGCAAAACTCTGAATGATAATGGAGAGGGAAAAAACAGATGAATTCCAAAAACTGTAATGTTAAATAAAGAACAATACTTTTTTGTTTGTTGGGCAGGGAAGTAATGTCTGAACTAGAATACAAACCACATAAGTACCATACCCACACAATTATAAACACAAGCCATACACTATGAAAATCTACAGAAATATCCAATATAACAACTACAACATACATATATGTAAATAAAAAAAGTGTCACGAGCACTTACACACTGGCATCCTCTCGTCCGAGGAGTTTAACAGGAGTGCCTGATCTCGGCGAAACCAAACTACCCTCTGATATCTCGTCAAGACCCATAATCCGGCCCGGCCACCACGACCCGTTTCGACGTCGGACCCAAACTAACCCGCCAACTGACGCATCAATAGCCTGAGTGCTGCTGTTGGGGTCATCAGAACTACCCATCTCAAAAACCCCAACTCAGTTTTCTATAGGAAATTTGAAAGGAAAAAATACAGAAAACATAAAAAGATTGTTATCTCACAAAGAAAAGATCTTTAAAATCAATGGTAATACTCTATTTTGAAGTGAACCCAGGTGCCAAAAATCACTATAAGCTTCGGTTCGACGGATAAAATGTATATAAAAACCCGCTGGAATCCTGAAACCCAAAACACACAGACGAACAAATATCAGCGCAAAAAGGAAAACCCAATCTCGCATGCAGCAAAAACCCTTAATAAAACTGACCCAAAAAAAAGGGTAAAAGAACAAAAGAGCAAGAAAGAGACCTATATTGAAGGATTTTATATGGGTGGGAGATCTAAAAGAGAGAAGAGATCTGGTGGGTTTTCCTTTTTCTTCTTGTTTAAAAACATAGTTGAGAAAACCGTTTTCTTTCTTCTTCTTCGTCTCTTTAGTGGGAGTTCCAAAATCCAAATTGCAGATAAAAGGTTTCGATTTTAATATTAGTTTCTCGCTTAATTAGTTTTTTAAGATTTAGTTGAAGCATCTTCCAAGCAAGCAAGCAGAGCAGACAGACGCAGAGAGAGGGAGTGGGAGTGGGAGTGGGAGAAAAGAAACGTTTGGATCAAAAAAACGTACCTTTGGGTAACTTTTTTAGGCTGATGAGAAAAGGGAGAGAGTGGTTTTTATTGATTGAGATAGAAAAATATAAAAGAGCACCGTTTCCGTGTTGCAGATTGCTGTTTTACAATTTGTTAAGTTACATCTCCCACTCTTAGCAAAATTAGGGCAAATTGTGTTTTGATTTATTAGCCATTTGTTTCAAGTTTTACTCTAACCATTGTCCCATACTCACATTCTCACTAATCACACATTCTCACTAATCACCTTACCCAGTGGCGTAGCCTGGGCCGTAACTTAGGAGGGGCTTGAGCGGCAGCGGCGACGAGACCCTCTCTCTTGGTTTTGGCCTTCCATTTCAATGAATTTAACTTTCTTTTGAGAAAATCTAATCCTAATGAAAAAGGCCTTAGTTTACTGGTTATACATATGGGCAATTCTTATTTAATATATTTTTCATATTCACTAACATATCTTTCTATTAGCTAACAGTATTTGCTTTTGTTTATAGAAGAAAACACAAGATTTGAGTTATTATAAATTGAATACGGACCATTACCAATGTAAAAGTAACAGTACATTATATATGAAAGATGATTAGAAGTAATAGTGCGTTATATATATGAAATACAATTAGAGTTACTTTTAGATATTGTACCTTTGCTAAAAATAATGATTAATTGCAATAGTCTTGATTGTTAGGGATATAAAATTATTATTATACTTTTTGGTTTTCTAGGCATTAATATAAATCAATTTTTTATTAAAATAACTAATTAATATAAGTCAATATCAATTAATATCACTCCATACTTAACTTATATTGTTATCCATTGAATGCTTTAGCTTATAAAATTAATTTTTTTAAACAATTTAATTTGTAAAATTATTTGGTGAATATAGAAGTATTTCCATACTAAATTGAAGAATCATAACAAATTGAATATAAAAAAATTTCTGATTTTAGTACGCATGGAACAAAAACAAAAGAATTTATAAGTATTTTAAGTATATTGAAATATTTTTCATTGATTTAAATTTTTTAAATTTTATCAATGTCATTTTTAAGGATGCACACAATTTGAAGATTCCAACTGAACTAAATCCTATATTCAAACTCAACTATCATAAATAATAACCCAATAAGTGCTGTGGGAAAAGTTGGATACTATTGCCTCTTAAAACATCTTCAGTGGTATTGTAGATTATAGCTGATGTGTCAACTATAATAAAAGGTATCAATAATTATGTTAGATAACAATCTTAAAAGTTTATTATCATGAATTCTTCCAACAACTCTTTTGATAATTTTGCTATTGCTATTGACGCCGCCGTCACTACTGGTGTTGTCACTATTCCAGCAATGCTTCTACTTTCTTCTCCAAGTCTTTCCTATATGTCTCTAAAATTGAGATGTTCAATAACAAAAATTTTAGAAGGTGGCAAAAACGAGTTTTCATTATTCTTAATATGCATGGCGTGGCTTTTGCTTTAACCGAAGCCTCTGATTCCTCTACAAACCTTGAATTATAGATGCACGCAAATAAAGTTTATAGATACATTCTCATTAGCACATTTTCTAATGATCTCTTGGTGTTGGCCTTCCATTTTAATGAATTTAACTTTCTTTTGAGAAAATTTAATCCTAGTGGAAAAAGGCCTTAGTTTATTGGTTATACATATGAGCAATTCTTATTTAATAATTTTTCCATTCACTAACATACTTGTCTATTAGCTAATCTTATTTGCTTTTGTTTCTAGAAGAAAACACGAGATTTGAGTTATTATAAATTAAATACAGACTATTACAAATATAAAAGTAACAGTACGTTATATATGAAAGATGATTAGAAGTAACAGTACGTTATATATATGAAATATAAATAGAGTTACTTTTAGATATTGCAGTAGTGTATCCTTTGCTAAAAATAATGATTAATTGCAACACTCTGGATGGGTAGGGAGTTTGTTAATAAACATAAAATTATTATTAAGCTTTTTGGTTTTCTAGGCATTAATATAAATCAGTTCTTTTATTTTTTATTTAAAAAAAAAAAAAACCTAATCAATATCAGTTAATATAAATTAATATCACTCAATAAAAATCAAGAAAAAAAATTAATAAGCGTCAATAAAAATCAATACAAATAAATATAAATCAATAAACAAAAATGCAAAACAATACAAATAAATATATATATTGACTTACATGATGTATACTAGTATTAACTAGTACTGACTTATATTGATTTATACTAACTTATTTAATATTTTTGGTAAGGCAGTTGAAATTTACCTAGCAGCAAGGACAACCATATTTCTGGTCACCTGGTGAAATTTGGGATAGTTTTAAAAAATATTGACTTATTATTATTATTATTATTATTATTATGAAAGTAATTTAATTAAAAGAAAATAAAGGAAATGGTATAATGGTTAAAAGATCCAAAAAGTGTTATTTCTTCAAGCATAGACCTCAATGTGTTAATATTTTTAAATGAAATGTTGAAAATGTGCCATATTATATAATTTTTCAAATTTGAATCAATTAATAAAATGTTGTATTTAATTATTGATATATTTATTATATTTAAATAAAAATATTTATTGAATAATATGTATAAATGTAATTTTTTGAGAGAAATATGTATGAATGTAATTAATAAAATTAAACTTTTTTTCTAATTTTTTCAGTGATTTTATTAATGAAAGCGAGTAGTAAAATTGTGGGAGGAGATGATTTTGGTTTAGTAAAATAAAGCTCGGTGAAAAAAAACAAAAAAAAAATTGCCATTGCAATATTTCATCACTCTTATTATAGATGGGCTCCACAAAAATAATATAGAAAATTGCCATCGCTACTTAAAAAAATTAGCAGTAAGTGACTTTGAGCCAGGCCCTTTTATTTCCATTCCTCTCTTCTTTCTTCCTATTCATATTCCTATCAGAATTTCAAAATCAAAAACCCTAAACCTAAAATCAACTCCTCTTAACCAGTCACTCTCATCTTCTGCGACTTACTCTTCTTTCTTTCAAATCTACATAAATTTACTTTACCCCCGACCCACACACCTTACCTCACCAGTCCCCACTTACCGATTGTTCTCTTCTTTCTTTCAAATCTGCGGCGACTCCTCAACTCTAAAACTCTTTTATTGCTTCTTTATTTCCTCTCATCAATTTATTTTCAAATATGCAACTGCAACTTTCGATTTAAGCTTTTTTCCCTTCACTATCACTGATGTCTCCATTGAAGAATGTATGAGGCTCTTAAGGTAAACCTTAATATGTTATTATAAGTTATTAACGAGCTCGCAAATCGCTTAAGCTCGCTCGTTTAACAAATGAGCCACGCTCGAGCTCGCTGGTTTAACAAACGAGCTAAGCTCAAACACAAAATCAAGTTTGAAATTTTAACCATTGGAGCTCGAGCAAGGCATTGTTCGACTCGGCTCGGCTCATTTGCAATCATATATGTTCTTTTAACACCACCAGCTGCCACCACATACAAATCTCAGCCCTTTCCTTCATGAACTCTGGCGAGCCACAGCCAGGGGCTTGATCTAAGACCTCCGACGAGTAGCCAGCCATGGGCTAGCTATGCCTCTGACCTTACCTAATTACGAGATTTATATAAAAAAAAAAAAATTGAAATCGTAAAACCAGACGAATGTTAGCTATAGTCACTTGTAAAATTTATGTTGATTAGTTATATATTATTCTTTTATTATCTATAATATAAAAATAAGTTATTCTTACCACAATAAATTCCTTCTAACAAATCGTAAACTAACCAATCATAAAGCAATTGTCGGATAGTTGCATATCGACTCAATTGGCATTTTTTTTAACGCAAAATAAGGTAATTAATAAAGTAAAAGGTTTTTATTGTATCCTAATCCTTAACTGTCATTTGTGTTCGCCTTATTTTAAAACTCATACTCATTTGCAAATGAATTTTATATCTTTAAAATGATTAATTTAAACTTCAAATCCAAATTTATTTCATTTCTAAACATGACAAAATAGACTTATAAATTTATAAATAAATTCTACACAATTTTATAGAATTCATTTGTTTCAAAGGAATTTTAGTATTCATTTATTCCAAAACCCTTTTTTTCGTCTTCCAAACATAATTTACAAATGAATTTCATAAATGTTTGTATAATCCATCCGTTTAATATTAAGTAAGTTGAGGTACATAGATTATTATACAAATGCAACTTATAAAAAAATAGGGGGGAAAAAAACTCTACTACTTCTTGCACAAGTGAGTGTTCAAAACATAGCTAAATTAAATAAACACCTTTAAATCATATTTTTGAAAAATAATTTCTCTATAACTGCGTTAAAAAATTTTTACTTTTTTAAAAAATGAATGAATTGAATCAAACAATGTCTAAATGGGTAGTTGATGGTGTATTGTGGGACTAATGGTCTTTTTCATGATAATCCTAGCAAATGGCTTTAGCTTCTTTTATAGTGATATATTGATTCAAGTTTGGGTGATTTTATCATCAGTAAGTACTACCTCCGTTTTCATGAGATGTTTACATTTCTGTTTTTAGGTGTTTTTTTGAGTTGTTTACATTTTCATTTATAATAAGTTTTGTAATTGTTTATTATTATTTTTTTATTGGTATTGGTGAAAAAGTAAGTTTTTTAAAGGGTTAGTAATTGTTTATTATTATTTTTGTATTTATATTGATGAAAAGTGGGTTTGTATTGGTATTTCTCAAATAGTGAAGATAAAGAAATGACAAAAATAGAGATAGTATTGTATAGTAAGTAGGGGTGTTCATTCGGGTACGGGTAAAACGGGTAATTCGGACAAAACGGGTAAAACGGGTAAGTTAATTCGGGCAAAACGGGTAATTCGGGCAAAACATATAGTTAATTCGGGTAATTCGGGCAATAAGCGGGTAACAAATTTTTTGCCCGAATTACCCGTTCTATCCGAATAACAAAACGACGTCGTTTAATCTATAATTTTCATTTTAATGTTTTCTCTTCTTTATTTCCAAAAATATAATTTCCTTTCCTTGTTCTTTATAAACTACTACTCATACTTTATTTCAATTCTCATTTATCTTTCGTCTAGTTCTATTTCAATTTATTTATTCTATTGATTTCATCTTTTATTTAGTTCTGTATAATTGAAATTTTTCACATATAATTTGTAGAGACTTTTTCTTATAATTTGTGGTAGGTAGCTCTCTTATTTCCAACTCACTTCTTTAAATAGACTTGGGTTATTGAATCAATTATTTGCGCATTGTTCATAGCTTGACATATAATTTGTTTGATTTGGGTATTAGGAATTTGAAACTAAAGAACTATCCTGACTTATCTTTGAGATGTGATCGGCATATGATGGATTAAATCTAGTAAAATAAAAACTTTGATTTTAATTTGACTTTTCAAAATTTTGGTGTTAGTTTCATGTTTTAGATATAATTATACAGTTACATTTTTCGGTATTAGGAACTTTTTTTTAGTATATGCTATTTTACATTACTACGGATAGATTTTGGTGAATCAAGTGTATTGAATTCGATAATTACATTAATGAGAGCAAAAAGCTCGTGAATTTTTCATTCTCTTTTTTTTTCTACCACATTGAGCTTTTAGCTATATAATTTATGATGCCATCTTATGTTTTGGGCAACATCTTGTTTTGATTATTGTGCAATGCGAAATGATTCATGTTAGCTCTTATAATTTTACAATTAAGTTTGAGATTTTAATTTTTAATTTGGGTAAATTCGGACAATTCGGGTAAAACGGGTAATTCGGGCAAAACGGGTAAAGAAAAAAAAAATCAGAAATACGCTAATTCGGGCAAGGATCGGATAATTTTTGCCCGATCTACCCGAATGAACACCCCTAATAGTAAGAGTACTTAGTTTTTGCATCCTCGTTTCATATAGTGAAAAAAAAAAAAAAAAAAATAGTAGTTACTCTTAAATATTCAAATGTGAGGATAAAATGTAATTTTTTTTTTTATTATTGTTATCCAACATTTTAATGGGCACTTTTTAGATATTTGGAAGGGAAAATTACAATCTTATCATTGGGTTTTCATATGTTTAGTCAGTATAGAATTAAAACTAACCAGCCCCACTATTCCACTCTGTTTATTTTATCTGCCTTCATCTGTTTAAACATGACACCTTAATTGTTTCATTGTTCATTTTAAACCTATACGTATGTGGATACATAAAACATAATCCTAATATAATAATAATAATAATTACTAAATTATTAAAAAAATCTTTCATATATGTCACTCTCTTTCTTATATTCTTAAGCAAATTTGGGATAAACGATGTTCATGTTGGTTTTTTTTTTAATGAATATACTCAAGCTGTAGCTGTTCTAACATGATCTTAATCAAATTATACTACGCATCCCGCGAGTTTTATACTTGTTATAAATAATAAGTTAATAAACACAAATTTTCTTAAACAACCTCTTAATTGCAATTTCACCCAAAATGGAGTAAATGTTTTAGTTTATATATATATATATATATATATATATTTATTCATATAAATTTTTCATTATAATAATTATTATTACTATTATTATAATCAAATATAGAGCTAAAATAAAAGACACGTTTGAAAGAGAAGTCTAGGTATTTTTTTTTTTTTGTTTGAGCTCGCAGTGTGATTTCGACCAGACACACTTCCAAAGAAAGGGAGGCTGATCAGTAAAGAAAACCACAGCCATGACCGGTAACGTTTTCCTGTTTTTTTCCTGTAATCCTTTTTTACGGTAAAAATGTTTTCTTGATTTTGTTTATGTATTTCCTTAATTCAATTGCTTCTACGACCATCGCGAAGTGTAAAACAGCACTTTTTAGAGGGAATCACTGATACCATAAGCTGCAAATGGAATTTGGATTAGCTAAAATTAATGGGATTACAGAATTTAATTCTGAAACTAATGCCTAAATGATTTGATTAAGTAACTGAGCTTTAGTGATCATAAAGGTTCTTACTTGAACCCAGTTTATGTATTGTATTTGATTGAACTAGAAAAGACTATGAAGTTAAAATTTGGGAAGTTTACGAATTTTGCATTGAAGAAGGAGATTTTACAAATTGAGCATTTTTTTCTTATGTTAAACTGTATGGGCAGACTATGGGCAGGAACAAGAGATGGAAATTGAAGCATTAGAAGCAATTCTTGCGGATGAGTTTAAAGGTATGTGTCAATATTCTAATCAAGAAATGTTATTGATACCTGTTCTGCAGGGACTAATTGTGTTCTGTGTAGAAATTCATTTGGTTGAGAAATGGTTTTCTTGGCACTCTTACTGTTTTTTGTTCTAGAAATTCGTTCGAGTGAGAGCGGGTTGAATACGTCGAATCGTTGCTTTCAAATAACAATATTGCCACAGGTACATATTGTCGTTATGCGGGATTAACTGGCCATTCTTAATGTCTATTTTGTTCTTATTCTTTCTTAAAAAAATAATGCATTGGTATTTATAAGATTTTGCATTAAATATTTGTTTCTCCTGCATTTGATGCACTTAGTTATATTGATCTTTAACGGCAAGATGGGATGCGGTCATATTTATGGTTTTATCCTGCAATTGGCTATTTGTTGATAATGTATTTCATATTTTGTTTCCATCGTCATTTTAGTCGTCTTACTGACCGGTAGTCATGCAAGCATTAGCATATGGGAGTGGAATTGAATTACTTAGCTTGCTCCTTCACAGATATGAGCCTTGACATATAATTCAGTTTTTTACGGTAAAAAAATAATAAACTGTGAATAGATGATGGAAAAGAATGTTGAATGTTTACATATGCTTGCTATTTACATCTAATTCCAGCTCAAATTAGGCATTAGCATTTTAGATATATTAACTTTAGCAAGGATTTCAAAGGTTTATACCTTTTCCTCAAATGGATAGAAAACAAGACATGTCTAAATTACTTTTTTCTTCATAATGTTTAATGTGTTAGCGAAGGATTTATTTCTCCTTGCAATTATCTTGCTCTGTTTATTTTTCAGCAGGATGACGACGACGCGTATGATTCAACAGGCACTCCAGGTTATTATATTTATTATTTAATGATTTCCAGATTTGTTTTCCCCATTGCATGTCTAGTCAAAGACAAGTTCCTATTATAGTTTTAGAAGGCCTTCTTACCTTTCCCTGCCATTTTAAGGATTCCTAAATAGATTCGTTTATTTATTCTTCTCAAACCTTTTTCTTGCAGTTCAACTAGCTCTCATTTTCTCACACACTGAGAAATATCCAGATGAGCCTCCAATGCTAAATGTGAAAAGGTTAGTACGCTTGCTGTACTATGAATTGTCCAAGAAAATAACTAGAAAATGCGGGTGCTTTTGGAAAGTTTTCAAATCATCAACTTGGGAATTTTTAGTGGATAGTAAAAGACTCAGATTCACAGAAATGAAATTGAGTGCATTAGATTTTTGACAAAAGCTTAATGTTGTCCAAACTATGAAATTGTTGAAGGCAGTTGCCAAGATCCCATGTCTGCCCTTTTTAACAATTCCCTATAACTGAAAAATTACAACCCCGATTAAAATAACAAAACAATTCAAGTATGTAATCACAAATTTCTTATATCTTAATCTATCTGAAGATCTAATGTTTTTTCACCAATTTAGTATTGTACATCATTCTACTAAAAAAAAAAAACCTGAAAAAAAGGAGTTTCCAATTGGAAGGTAATGTGAAAGTGACTAATGAGATGTTCACTCATTTATTTTTCAATGTTGCGACCATTACCTGGTTTAATACATTGTTTGTCATCTTTGTGAAATGTCTGATGGATGTATCTAACTAAAATACCTTCAACTGATCCATTAGATCACCATTTTTTTCACATGTTTCTTGTAGTTCACAGCATAAGGTGGAAACTTAGCAATTTTATTTGATATCGTTTATATATTTTTATATTTAAACAATCAAGATACTGACAACTGCTATTCATAAATTGTACTACTAAATGTTTCTGGACTATGTTTCAGAGAGTAGACCTGCATCTCTTCTTTCACTTCACTTCCATTTTCTTTTTGGTGAATAAATTATAATGCAAAATCATTCCTGAGCATCTGATCTGAATGCTTTAAGCAGAGCAATTTGTCAATCAATTTCGCATGCAATGCAGAATGTTTTCGTGCCTTCAGCATACAATATTGTTCCATAAAATTACTGTTGGGTCAAGCATTTGACTTTTACTCAAGTGAATGCTTACAGGATCAAGTATGATCTTTTTGTGTGAAGTTCTTCTATCTTCATAGAGCAGAGCACCATATTGAACAATTTAAAGCCATTTATTATGGTCAATGGTTTTGGACTCTGTGACAAGAACTGTGGCTATATTATGTGGGTCAAACTCTCTAATATTAAGTGATAACTGGATGAACCACGGTCTAGTTTGATAAAGAAAAATCATGTCACATAGCATCTGAAATTTTCCCTCTCTTTCCCTCATTTTTGCAGTATAAGAGGAATACAACCTGCCGATCTTAACAATTTGAAAGGAAAGCTTGAACAAGAGGTAACTAAGTTCTTTTCATTGTTATCTCTTGTTACTTCATTACCCTATGAAATATTGAACCTACCAATCTTACCAACTAGCTTCCTTGTAATTTAGTTGAATTGTAAATTCTGAGGTGGTACAATTAATGTTGAATGAAAATCTTAAATAACTGCTACTGAGATGGCTTAATTTACTATAAGGTTTGGGATGACAAACTGTTCTGCAGTTTAGCAAATGCTACTTACATCATTGCTTTCCACGACATGTGTAGTTTTTTTTTTTTTTGTTAATATATGTTGTGATCAAATATGCAGAGATGAATTTACTTCTGCTATAAATTATGCTAGGTAGAAGTGGATCTACTGCTCCAGAAACTGCATGTAGTTATCAGGTTATGCTAAACCAAATAATTATTTGTTACAGGCATCTGAAAATCTTGGCATGGCTATGGTCTACACTCTGGTTACATCAGCTAAAGAGTGGCTTTCTGAAAAATATGGCCAGGATGCAAGCAACGATGCTATTGAAGACGAACGGGCGGCAAAAGAAGAAGTATGAATGTATTCTGTGCACTTTGATTTTCTCCAGTTTGGCATACACAGGCTTGATTCAAATATAAACATGTTTTATCTTTCTGAGAATTTCTTAACAATATATACTCCCATGATCCTAAGCTTGGAAAATGAACGGCTTTAGTAATTTCGAATATTTTATTTTTTCATCTCTTAAATTTGTTTTAAGTAGCTTTCTTTTAATATTTCCTTTACAGATTATTGTACCACATGGAGAACCTGTTACCATTGATACATTTCTGGCATGGAGAGAACGATTTGAAGCAGAATTGGCACTTGAGCGAGCCAAGTGAGTTATAGTGTTTATATTGTCATTATATTATTAAGTTCGGTAATTTCAGGCACATTTCAGGTCAATGTTGTTATTAACAAGCATCTGGAAGTTAAACCAAACTGGGAGCTTTTACTTTTGTGTATGAATTTTGGTTCTGAATGTTTTCAATTTTTGTTTCTAATTTATATGGTTAAGTGATTCATGAACTTCGAAATGGAATATGTTCATTTAGTATCATTACTGTTGTTGTTATGTCATGAACTTTTTAGCCGTCAGGATATTTTGTGGCTTTATTACTTTCTTCATCTGGATCCTCAAAGTATTCTGCTGTCAAGTGAGAGCAACAAACTCATGCCAAATTAAAAAAATAGAAGATAGAGAAAGAAAAGGAAAGATTGAAAGGGAGAAAAAAATAGTAGGGAACATTGAGGATACTTTTGATGAAGATCAAACTTTTTCTTTTTCTTTCGGGAGGAAATTATCTGAATAGTGTTTGCATTTATATAGCTGACCCCAATTTGTTTGGGACTAAGGCTTGTTGTTGTTGTTGTAGTGATTGCATTCATGAGTGAGAATAAGAATTCATTGGGGAAATTCTTACTTCCTGGGGGAATATGGAAAATTAGGTCTGTGGACAAAGAAGAATAAGGATAGATGCTTATGCATTGCAATATACCAAAAAAAATTTTAGGACCTCAAAGGAATTTTTGTTTGAAAGTGCCATGAGGTTGCATTGGTTTTAAATGGAATTTTTTTTTGTGTTCTGTTGATTGATTCATATGTTTCTTTAAAGCCTCTTCACTTCATTTGGTACAAATTCCTCCATGTGTCACACTTTATGAGCTACTACTGATACTTTCTTATTTTTTGATTTTGAAATACTAACAGGTTACTGAGACATGTTAAGCTTTGAAGTTTGAACCATTACTTCCTGACCACTAACTTGCATTATATTTCAGGCTGATGCCCGAGTCTGCCCTTACAGCCCCTAAAGAGAAGAAGCTTTCAGGCAGGCAGTGGTTTGAAAGTGGAAGAGCGGTATGTTCCCTCCTCCAATTGTTCCTGTTATGAAGTGAGTGCATGAAACTTAGATTTCTATGCCTTGACATACAATATTTAATGAATATAATGTAGTGCTCTGGAATAGCCAACTTATTGCTAGTAATGCCAAAAGAGTTTAGTTTCACAGTTATTAGATGGTAGAGCTTGTACCTGTTCAATGTTAGAACCTTAGACCTGTTAATTTGGCCAAGTTAGCCTATCTCCAGTTTGAGATGTATGGTGGCTTACATGAACTTTCAACTCATTAAAAGGACGAGAGTTCAGTAGGGTTAGCAACCTTAGTGGCTTCAACTTGCAATTGAGTCCATATGTTCAGATTAATTAGCAAATTATTTAATTTCCTGTAAACTTCTTGAATTCTTTGGTGCGTTTTACAATTGCCATTGATTTACACCACTGGACTACATTGACACACAGGTTCCGTCCATAGAGAAGGTTGAAAATCTTGATAATATAAATTTGGGTTTTACACGCCCTATTTCTTAGTAAACGGTGTTTAATTTACTTGTAAATGTAATATGAGTTTCTTCTGCAGAAAGGTGCTGCAGCCGGAGTTAATGAGGGCTCTGATGAGGAAGACGAGGACATTGACTTTGATGATGATGATTTTGAAGGTGACGGCATTTGTAATATATGCGAGTTTTTGATGTCTTACAATAAATATGTCCAAATAAGTGGTTGTGTTTCTAATTGAAACATGCATATTTTTCTCTTCGACATTGATGGCAGATGATGAAGAGGATATGCTGGAGCACTATCTTGCGGAGAAATCTGACACATCTTCTCACTCTTCAAGAAGAGCAAACTGAGTGGAAATCATGGTGTTCAGCTACACATATTTTGCAACATGGCTATGGAAATGTTTGGCACTAACCACCCCCCATACCACCCCAACACCATGTATTTTTCCCTTGTTTCTTATGGTGAAATTAAAGAAATGTAGATTAGAACTTGAATTCAATATTTTCGCTAGTTCCATTTTCTAATTAATGCCTGAAGGGGAAAGGAAGGAAGCTAACATTACATCGAATGGGGTTATACGGCCGTGCCAGATACACTTGAAGGCCATTTTTTTATGGTTGAGCAATTTAAGGAAGAGATGTTACCTTGATATACCTGTGGTTGATGTCTGTTAGTTCTGATACTAGCTGGCCCTGATGTAATTCATTTATATCATGTTAGAATACTGCATTTCTTCGAGGTCAGGTCGCGAAAGATCATTTTGGGGGACAAGTTTTCATCTATGAAAGAATTTTTGATGTTTCTGTTTAAGAACTGATGCTGTTATAAATTTATTACCAACTAAAAAACAGAATAATGTAAAGAAATGAAAAGTAAAGGAACAGTATCTTACTTTTATCCAAGAAAAATGAAAAAGCCAATAATAAAAGATGAAAAATTTATTAATTTCACATTTCAAATAATTCACAATATTGCATTTGCATCAGACACTTTAGACAGCATTTGTAAGTGCCATAAAGTCCATTGAAATGGCTTGATCATTCATTGCCTCCTCAAACTTGAAATTCATACAAGTAAAGAAACCTTGTGCTTTAAACTGCTCTTCTTTTTGGTAAGGATGATACCATGTTCTTTTTGTCCAACATCATCACTCTGAGTTTCAGTTTGCTTTCCAAAATCAATTTCATCCTCTACTACTACTGGTTTCTTGAGCAGGGGACCCAAAAACAGATGGAGCATTTCCTGAGCAGGACCATTCCCATTAATTAGGCTTTCTTGGCTACTCAATTTCACACAAGAATCACCACTTTTTCTCTTTAATAACTGCTTTGCTGCTTCCTCCTCATCAGCCTTCACATACTGCTACAAACGATCCAAAATCAATTAAATTTTAGCATCAATTCTAAACTTAAATCAAACACAAAGTAATTACTACCTCCTGAGCGATGCTGACTAAATCTTCTACCGTCAAGTCGTCATCCTCCGTGATGGGAGTTTTGGGTTTAATTTTCTTCTTCTTCTTCTTCTCCACAGCCACTTTTGGGGTAAGGTTTTTCGTTTTCGTTTTCGTTTTGTTTGGAAGAGTCGTCGTCGGCGACTTCTTTTTCTCTCCATTATCAAGCATCCACGAAGGCAAACGCCGTGTACTTCCATCCACCATTTTCAGTTTCTAGGTGTTTCAGAATCAGAAGGCGATCTTCAAACCCCTATCCATGCCCACAGCGCTTAATATGTCCGCCCGCACTCATGCCATCGTACTGAATGGGCGGCTCCGAACCAACCTTGAACTGGAGAACTGAATCCCGTCTCTGAATCGGATAAAACTGCCGTTATTGTGTTTTTTGTTTAGGTTCTCCACAGTTTTGAAACCTACTCCATAGGGTGAGCGAATATCGAAATTGCACCGAAACGATGATTCGGTCGTACATGTGAATTCGGTTTGCGCCAAAATTTATAATATCTGAATTGGAAAAAGATATATGTCATGTCAATAAGGTTAAAAAAACAAAAAAAGGAAAATGTAGTAATACTAATTTTTATTATCAAAATTTTTGATTAATTATAATATTTCAAAGACAAAACTATCCTCATAATAAGGATAAACTTTTAATTTTTAAAATCATTATAATTCGATAATTTTGGTCGAATTAGGGTCTCAATGTTTGAATGCATCTTAGAAAATGCAACGATCTTGCACACAGATTTGAGTTTTGTAAATAATAAATTTGTATAATTGTGCTTTAAAAAAATTATTGACGCTTAAATCATTAAGGAATTTAAGGAATATATATATATATATATGTAATTTCTAAGGTGACATGTCCCAAAATTATCTTTCAAATTATGAAAAGAAAAATAATGGTATCGTACAAGAAAAATGAAAATGTCAACAATAAAAAAAGTAAAAAATTTTATTCATTTCACATCCCAAATAATTCACAATATTTTTAGACAGTGCCGTAAATACAGCACTCCCTTCCCTGTCGAGGCTCTTCCTATTCCTCTACTACCACTAGACCTTTCAAGCCTCAGAAAAATATTATACTACATATGTTACAAAGAGATCTGTTTTGAGTCTTCATCTTGGAAGACTCCCCTAAGTAATCCAATGATATTCAGTCAAGGCATGTCTTTCCGACATGTTGTGTATGATTATCATCCTCAACCTTTATACACATCCTTGATCAGTCATTGCTTGTGCAATTGCCAGAAATGCAGATATCGAGGCTCCATGCACCAAGGCACTGTTGAACAAGAAACAGGATAAGCACAATTTCGTCTCTTTAATGTAACACAACAGTTTTTTACTAATTACTACCGTCACTATACATGATATGATAATGTGAATGTGGATCCTTTGACCTTCAGATTCAGATAAAAAAAACAAAACTCATCTTATTCCAAACAGATTTTTTCTGAGAAAAACGGAGGGCTGCATTTTAGCAGTTGACGATCACATTTTTTAACTTTCTTGGAAATGGATTACCAATCCCATTACTTGTTGGGCATACAGACTTTATTATGATCAGTAACATAAGTGACCCTTATTCACACTGATGAACGTGATATCAATTTGTGGTTTACGAGAGAAATTACGGGGAAATGCTTTATATGACAGACAGTTATAATGTTAAAGCACTTACTCAGGATTCTCCTTCTCGTAACCAAAATCGGTTGCACCCTTGAGGGCTCTTTGGTAAATTTGTTTCATTGCTTCCTGTCAGTGGGAAAACATAAATTGAACATCTCCTTACAGTATGGACATGAAATCATAAGTAAAAAATATCATTACATTAATCTGATTGGGCCAGAGTGGATGAATCACAAAAAGACAAATAAACCTAAGCCTACTTCACCTAAACCAAAACCTACTTGAATGTAAATCATCATTCATCAATTTATGGGAAGTTCATTTCACATACTACATGCACTTGTGAACAACATTAATGATGTTGTGGCAATCAACCTAGTTTGGAAATGATAAAAGTGAAGACTCACCTGCAACTTGGATTCGAAGTCTTCGGGCGACCAGTGCATCAAATTGCATTCATGGTTTAATTCGAGTTCCCCTGCAACAACCTGAGAGCACCATATTGTTGAATAAATTATGATTATTCCATCACTCATCCTTCCATCTTTATTGATGACAAGGGTTAGACAATAGGGAAACAGTGAATCAAACCCAGGCTCATACTAAGAAACCAAAACTGCCTTTTATAGACTCTTTTTAAACAGTATTTTCAAAGAAATAAAAAACCATTTGGCCACCGTCATTAATGTACTTAATAACTCTCTCTTCAGTTTTCAACCGCTCAAAAGTAAACTGAAGCAAAAAAGTTCATTTATAATCATCTGAAAACATTTAAAATTCAAAAGCGCCGGCAATGCTTGAATATCATTGAAAAGAAACATATCAAGCATGATAAACTAATCTTGATTGGTTAACTATTTGCGAGATTCAATTTTCAGAAGGGTTTCTCCCAAAGAACAAAAATAAAGTTTGAGACATTAGTTTCTAACGTTAAATTAAACCATTAATCTGACGGATACAAATGATAATTCAAAATAAATTCTCTATGCCTATTATTGTAATTTGTATATATAGGATCCAATAAAAACGATGCTACATCTACTAAAATTCATCACCTTAAGCTTCTATATCCTGAATACTGGATCCTAGATGATGTATTTGTTAGCGCTGCAATGATGTAGCTCTTTTTTTGGGAACCCATACATATGTCTAAAGTTTCCCCTTCACTCTTTGAGATAGTACATAATTAGAAAAGACACAAGAATTAACAAACAAAAATATCAATAGCAGAAACAAAAGGTTTAAGAGAATCTAGTTAGATTCACGAGAGGCATTATTTTTTGAAGACAACAAATTGTACTGGACAAGGAACTAAACAAAAAGTTATAATCCCCTACATGCACCATGTTACAAACATACGACATCCCAGTTAGATATTTAGCCATTACATAGTTTCTGAAAACTCCTTCGAAATGAAGTCACTTAAACAAGTTATTATTATAAATATCCCCAAACCCAACAATTTTAACACCAACCACGATCTTTTGAAAATAAGGAGCTCCAAATCATATGCATTTTCATCATAAGATAATCTAAGACTAGGTCATATTCACTTTAAATGGTGATAATTCAAACATGTTTCCAATCTCATTCTTTCTGAATGTTTTAAGTGAAGCTTATTGTGCATAGGCCAAAAAGAGCAAATTTCATACCCCTCCAGCACCAGCTGCCATAGCAGGAGCAATGAGAACATTTGCTTTTCTCAAGACTTCAACTGCTTCAGGTGTACAAGGCATGTTTGAACCTGAAAGAGCAAATAATCCAACCATTATCAGTTCACAAGTAATTTGAAGATATAACAGAGATACATATTGATCATGCTTTGGAACTAATACTACCTTCTACTAGTACACGGCAACCGGAATTAACTAGACTAATGGCATCAGCTTGGTTGATTTCATTTTGGGTGGCACAAGGAAATGCAACATCACATCTTTCATTCCAAGGTTTTGCTTCATCGTAGTATTTGGACCGAGCATAAGTCTTGGAGTAATCTCTGCATATATCACATGCACAGATCAACAACTTAAACTTTTTAAAAGACAGCAACTTGATAACAAGGGCAAAATGAAAATTGACCTAAGACTTCTCTGCTGGGCTTTGATGTCTCGCAGAAATGATATTTTCATGTAATCAAATCCTTCATCATCTACTAAGTAACCCTTAGAATCTGTGCAATATTTTGCAAGAAAAGGCACAAATTACAAAGTTGCCCATGTATAATCATTTTACTGTAAAACCTCAAACACATTATGACCATCTAGCTATTAATTCTATTAACTAATGAACTTGAAGGATCAACCATAAATAACAAAAAGCAACATAAAAAGTTTCTGGTTGTTGAGCTATCATATTTAAGGGAACAAAACCATGAAAGCAAGGCAACTGCTGTGTTGCAATTTTCGAAAAGGTCACAAGAACAATCTTTTCAGAGATATTGTTAAAAAGTCACATTAATTCCTTTCTAGCATACAAAAATCAAACCTAAAGAAAGGCGGGATAAATACAATCATTAACCACGTTGATACATTTTGATGTCATCTGATAATTGACTGCCAATGAGCATTTGTGTTTGCCTGGTTACTTTCACCGCTAGCTGATTTGCATGAATCCAGAATTCAATAACTGTAGTCCATATACAAACTTAGGCAAGTCCATTAATATAAATTCAGAGAGATTTTACCTAGTTATATTACAAACAAAATATAATTGTTAAAAGTTATGTGTTCAAACATATCCATCCAATTAACAGTCCACCAAAAGAAAAAAAGAAAAAGAAAAGGAGAAGTAGTATAGAAAAAGAGGGAAGCCATTGTCAAATAACATTTGAAGTCCCACCCGATCATCAAACTATGGTAGTTTATGCGATTAGTCCAAGGATAAGTACCTGATACAGTTATTGGAAGAGCGCCATAGGCAATAAGCTTCTCCAAAACATGCATAGCAATCTTTCCAGAACCGCTTACAACGCATCTGGACATGAAATTAAAACATATATTTAAAGTAAGAAATTATTAGAATCAAGTAAGACTGAACTTTACAACTCATTTTATATGGATTAAGCAATAATGATTTCAATCACAAATCATCAACAATAAAATATTTAATACAGTTAGAGTATTGACTCTTATACAAAGTTTAACAATGTCTGAATTCTCAAACAGAAGGTATCAGAGTGTTTGGTTAACAGAGTGAAAAAACAGGCGGTGCCCTGTATTGAGTAATAAGATTTCCAGACTATGTATTTGGCTTCAGGATCCTATGCAATTTTAGAAGATATGAGATTAGAGTGAGACCTGAGTCCTTTGAGTTCCTTATTCATGTCTGCAAGCATAAGTTGAGCAAAGAAAACCTGCATAAACATGGGGAACCCACTAAATGAATTCCAATACCAGTTGGAGTGTGACACGTTTAGAAAGTTGACTGGACTTCTTATAAAAGCAAATAATAATGAAGGAATAAAAATTTTCAAGCAGACGGGAGTCACTATCAGCACAGAAGCAGCGTCTAAGAGTTTAAAATATGACAATATGTTACCAGACCGTAGCCAGTAGCTTCAGTTCGAAGGCTAGAGCCAGACCAAAATATCCTTGGCCCTGTAAAACTTCCCTGCATAAGTAAGGCATATATATGAAGGTCTTCGTAAAATTCCACTTTCTTCCATAGATGAAAATTCACATAATGTAAGCAATGAATTAAAGATGCAATAAACACAAAACAAATATGATATGAACTTAAATAAAGTGGAACTATGCTAATAGTCAGCATACAGAAAAAAAAAATATAGTGATTTAGAACTAATTTTAAAAATTTTAACACTTTTAGTTCTTACAACATTCCCCATCCTTAAGAACACCCCAGTTTCTCGTTCCATCCCACATACAAGCACACATTATAAAAATAATGATCATGAAGTCAGACAACCTGAAGCACCAATCATCTATCTCAACACATGGTCATAAATATCAGAGTTAATTATAAGATTCAAAAGAAGAACCTGAAAGTGACCAGCTAGACGTCTATACTGCCCAAACAGATACCCCATTTCTCGAGTACCAACTCCCATCTCCTCTGAAGGGAGGTCCTGAAATGTATATAGAAAATTAGATCTGGTGCAACAGAGTCAATAATTAGAGATTGGACAGGTCAAAGAAACAGAATCTTCACAACTTACCTTGTCAGGACCCAGATATCTATAGATCTCATTCATAAAACTTTGGCAAAAACGCATAATCTGCCAATGTAGATTTTGCAAAGATGTGAAAAGAATTTCCAGAATTGAAAAATTATGAAGACATCATAATAGAGTTGCCATTACCTCATTATCACTTTTTCCTTTTGGATCAAAATCACTTCCACCTGCAGCCCCTCCCAGCTTGTATGGTGATAAGGCATTTTTTAATGTCTGCAATAAAGAAAAGCATGACATAACAAAGAAATAGTCAGAACCAACCCTCTGTTGCACATGAAATTATTGGAAGATGCATAAGATAATTCTTTATTGTTTCTAGAAGAATTCACAAATAGAGTAAACCAAAATAAAATAAAATTCTGTTTAAAGCCATTCAAATAGTTGTGCTTTCTTAAGTAATTTCTTCTTTTAGAAATTACTTTGAAGCTGCCCTGTCTTAATAAAAAATAGAGCTTACAAACAACTATAATTCTCATATGCAAATGATCGCACATGAAAGAAATGGTAAGAATGCTCGCTCAGTTTCAACATGAATTTTAAACACAGAATTCTACAAAGAGTACCTGTGCAAAACCAAGGAACTTAGCAACACTCAAATTCATACATGGATGAAAGCGAATGCCACCCCTACATGGACCTAATGCCTGGTTAAAATGCACTCGAAACCCTCGATTAACATGTGTCTCACCCCTGTCATCCACCCAAGGAACACGAAAAATAAGCATTCGCTCAGGTTCTAATAACCGCTCCATAATGTTGACGTACCTGAACATAAAAGAGCAATTTCATGAGCTTGTTAAACAGAATATGAGCTCCTTTCCAACTGATTGCTGTGTGAAGAACAGCGGAATTAGAAAGAAAGAAAGAAAATCATTATATGGGGAACTCACTGAGTATTTTTCCCAATTACTCTTTCTAAACCATGAACAGCTTCTTGCACTAATTGTATAAATTCAGCCTCATGTGGATCCCTTTTAAGTGCAGCTTCCACAATTGATCCAGCAGTTTTTGACATGAGAGCTTCATTTAAAAAAAATGTCAGACACTTGACCAAAATGGAGAAAACTAGCAATTTTAAAAAACTTGGGCAAGTTGAGAAAAATAGCAAAAAAAATTTCTTTTATTACATTATTCATCAACCAGATGGTTTCACATAAACAGGGTGAAGCCAAAGTTTAAAGTAAAAGAGGACAAACTAAAAAGCAAATGATGGGGAGCAAAATGATTGAACCACTGGTTGAAATATTCATAAGGTCCGGGCTTTGAAATCAGTCTTCTTATAGCCAAAAAAAAAGAAAAAAATTCCCAACGAGAGAATCGGGGACAATTGCCCTCTTCCACAAAAAAAAAAAAAATAGTTTTACCAGTGATGCCGACAAAAGAACAAACAGAAAGATAGTTCAATTAAAAGTTTAAAAATCTCAAGTTTTAATCAGCAAAAGGAATGAGCTTACAACCTTTTACATAAATAGGTTTATCAACGATGATCTTGTCCTTGGAGGCTATCTGAAGACGAAGAGCCTCTTTGTGCAGCAAACTATTATTATGTTCTTCCAGTGCACTCATCTGCATATTCCTACTGCCTTCATTTCCATACGGGTTCCTTCTGTGCTTCCTGCCATATTCTCTGCAAACAGAGCAGAATATCCTAGCAGTTCCATCCTTCACATCCACATATGCCCACTTGTACGTATCTGCCCACTCCTCCCTCCATCGTTTTACCACCTTCTTCTTCCTTTTCGCTGGCTGTGTCTTTGAACTATCTTGCTCCTCATTAGGAAGTTGAGAAACCAATACCATATTCTTGGCTTCTTCATGGTCCTCGGCTGATGGTTCACGTGGTTGGCCACCAATCAAAGTGGCATTAGCAAAGGAAGGGTCATCATCACCATGACCAATTTCCAGATCAATCTCCTCCCCAATTTCTCTGACCACCAAGTGATGCCTTTGTGCCTGCTGAATCAAGTTCATATCATCCATCGCAGAATTCATCCCTGCCCCAATGGATGGCAGCAACATTCAGCATGACAGTTTTACCACAGTATAGAATCCTCTTCTGCCTGTTATCACATGGCATATCCAATCAACTAATTGTCATCAATATAACATTAGTTCCACAAAATGGTTATAAAAGAAACAAGCAAATGAAGAAAGCACTAAACTTGAAACTAAAATATTGATCATGCATATGCCAATAATTAACCTAAAAAGACATAATCCTCAACCCAATTGGTTGTATTAACAAGTAACCTTCCATTCTTCTGTTGATGAACATATATGATAGACAAATCCGTGAATTATCCAAAACATAAAATCAAAATGTTGTAGACTCAATTTTTCTTTTAAATGCTGCTTCATGAAAAGTAACTTAAAACTCCAAAATAAAGATGGGAGAAAGAATAAGGTCTGAAATAAAAAAATAAATGATAATACAGCCGTTTAATGCACATAAAAATTAGAAGAACAAATAAAACATTACCCAACAAGATTAAATGTTATCACTCCCCATAAACCCTTTGGTCTTAAGAATGCTTATATCTAGGAATAAACAACTGTCATTGCCCAAACAAGGCTGAATTCTGCCTTCACTCAATAATTCAACACCAAAAACCCCTTCAATATTAGAGAAATGATAACAGTGGCACCAATTAATCAATTTCCAAATTCAAAGTACAAAATACTTAAAAACGACTCACAAGTTTTTTCCTTATCCACTAATCATTATCCCAAGAACTAAGACACAGTTGAGAAGACGAACCAACCACAGAATCAAAGACCGAAATTCAACCACAATATTCCTTAATTAATCACCCAAAGACATCAGAACAGCGAAAAATCCCGAAATTACTTTAAAAGAGGAATTTGTAGCACCAAATTCACATCCCCAGAACCGATAAAATCGTAAATTTGAATTCCTTGCATTAAAATTGAATATTGAACAACACCCAGAATTTCAAACTAAAATTAAAAAAAAAGCAAGTACCCGAAAGATTAAAACATGGAACCAAGCTGCAGTTTTGAGAATTGATTCCTTTAGTATCGTTTAAAATTGCTCCTTTTTCATCAACAAACAGCTCCTCCTTCGAAAGAAAAGAAGTGAGGATTGGGCGTGAAAAAGAGAATGTTATTACAGTGAGATCGAGCTAAAAAGGTTTAGGCTTTTGTAGTTCCTTTGATCACTGATACTTCCTCTGTTTTCTTCAGGGAAAAAAAAAAAAACTACTATGAAAAGTAGAGACTAGTGGTGTGTTTTGGATTAAAAAGGAAAGAAGAGGAAAAAAAAAAAAAGGTTCGGTTTTTAATTAAAGGAAGGAAAAGAAAAACCTACTGTTCAATTTACATTTACTAATGTTTGTTGTCTAAAATGTGTCAGATGATGGGGAAGGAAATAAAAGATGGAATCTTTAATAAGTGAAAATTAAGCTATATTCTGTTAAAAAAATTAAATTATATTTTAATTTAGTTTTTTAATTGGTAGATTATATGATTTTTTAATTATTTTATTATTATTATTTTTTGAATGGTTCTTATTATTTTATTTAAAAATGTAATTAACTTTTTTTTTTTTTTTTACATTGAACATGACTATATTGGTGTAAAAAAAAAAAAAAACAAAACATCACAATAATGTATTAGAAAAAAGTATTTAATATTTTGAATATTATTTCATTATAATTCGTAGTAAAATTATATATTTAATGATTTTTTTTACAGAAAAAATTATATATTCAATAATTGATTAAGACTATATTAAGAATAATAAATGTTTTGATAATGTTTCGTTTTAAAATTTTATTTTAATTTATTATAAATATATTTAAAATATTTCATGAATAATATTAAATTTATTATGATAATAATAATTCAATATATCTATAAATCATAATATAATAATATTCAATTTATTATGATAATAATAATTAACGGAATAGGTAGACATAAATTATTTAATTTTTTTATTTAACCAACCAACGCAATTGTTTTAATTGTGTTGGTTGGTTATGATACGTTAGTGGATGGAGTGTCATCACAGTTGCATCATATACTTATTCATTTTGAAGATATGTCAATGATGTTGAATGGAGGTTTATTGGTGTTTATGCGGTGGTTGATAGGACTCAAAGAAGTGTTACATGGAATTTGCTCAGTTCTCTTGCTTCTTTTTCAAATGTCCCTTGGGTTTGCCTTGGTGACTTTAATAATCTTCTCTCTAATGATGAAAAGATAAAACAGATCCAATATCCGTCTGCTCTTCTGGAATTTGCAAGATATGGGTATGACAGGCTATGACTTTACATGGTGGCATGGAAGAAGGGAGGATCACATTGAGGAAACGTTAGACAGAGGGGTTGCGGTTGAAGCTTGCAATGCTGTAGTGTTTAATCAATTCCTTCTTATTCTGACCACTTGGCTTTGGTTTTAAAGCTCGACAGTAAATTGAGAGGTAGAAGGCATATGGGGTTTCGGTTTGAAAATTCATGGGTGGAGGAAGACGATTTGTCAGATATTGTTCTTAAGGGGTAGCAATTTTCTAATTCTTCAGATGCTCTGCAGAAAATCTCTTCTTGTAGTTCTAAATTAAGTGTGTGGGGTCATGACTTGCGTAGAAAGTTGTCAGGTGAAACTAAAAGTTCACATGAAAAATTGGATAATTGTCGTCGACTTGATAATATGGAAGCAGGTGTGCAAGATTTTATGCATTTATAGAAGTTATTAAACGCAGCTTTTTTTGTAAGAGGAACGATACTGGAAGCAGCATTCGAAAGCCCATTGGCTAGCGTTTGGAGATAGTAATTCAAAATATTTTTCATTCGTTAGCTTCAAAAGGAGAAGATTGTATTACAAGTTTGAAAGATGATGAGGATTTGTGGCATGAAAACGAAATTGAGGTAAAACACATTATTGAGGATTATTTTTCCAGTTTATTTACTGCAACTAATGTTGATACGGATCCAGTTTTGGCTTGTGTTTCTTCTAAAGTTTCTGTTGATGATAACGTGCTTTTTAATTCTTCTTTCACTTTCGAAGAATTTCAAACTGCCATATTCCAAGTGCATCCAGATAAGAGTCGGGGTCCTGACGGATTTAATCCGTGTTTCTATCAAAAGTTTTGGGATGCAGTGTGTCCTGATGTTTCTTGAAGTTGCACATTGGCTATCTTTAGGTGAGTTTCTAGCTGCTCTTAATTGCACTAATGTTGCCTTTATTCCGCAAGTTGATAAACCTGAGATTGTTAAAGATCTTTATCCAATTTGTAACACCCTTTAATCCAACTATTTTCTAGCTGAGCTAAGTGTGCCACAATTGCTACAACTTGGTTACAGAACATAATTTATAATTAATTACAACATTAAATAATTCTTAATCTGAGTGACTTTTAGCTTTTCCTCCACAGTATATGCCAGTCTAGTGTTTCGTGAGCCTGACTCTACTTGATTATTTGGGTTCCTTTGTGTCTTTCCGATACCTATAAGTTTAGTATACATTAAACTTGCTAAGCATTACGCTTAGTGGGTATTTTACTTTTATTTATAAATATCACATATTATATCATATTGCACATTTATAGCAAATAATAGTAGTACAACATTACAGTAACATATTTTACATAATTCATAGCACATGTATTTAAATATAATCAAATAAGAGTAAAGAACCAAATCTGATTTTTGTCGCTACACTTGTCCTTCTCTTATGTATCGTTCTCTTGAATTAATTTCTGTTGGCATCTATTCTATCAAATAATTATAATTCTGATAAGTTTTCATTTTATAAATAACATATTTTCAATTTAATTATGTATAATTTCTTTCTCTTATTTTCCAACTAATATATGTATTAAACAAGCTCATAATCAATTTAAATTCTTATTAATTTAACTGAATTTCTAACTAAATAATTATTCTGGTATAAATAAATAATTTAGCCCTTAATATATCATATTTATTTAAATTAAGCCACTTCCATAATTTATTAATACCCCTAACTAATAAATTTTCTAAAATAAATTCAAATTATAAGTAAATATAATATGGAATGGCGTATTTGAAATGCTAAAATAAGTTTAGGGGCTTATCTGTAATTATCTGAGGGCCTTAATGAAACAGAGCGTAACTTCTGAGGCCAAATCATTATTTCCACAAAATTTTGGGCCAAATGCGTTCTTTTCCTCAAAATATTAAAACGACGCCGTTTAGTCCACGCCAAAATGTCGCCGTTTTGGCCAAAACGCAGCATGTTTCTGCGTTCCCTTCACCTTCTTTGCCCGTTTTTGTTGCTAACCGAGTCGATAGACCCGTGAGTCAACCCGCCTTTATTTGATTTTTCGGTGACCATAAATTGCAAACTATATATAGATATCTTCTTCTTGACCTCTACTTCCCGTTGGTAACGGTTACCCGACCGTAGACTGCTGGAGGACGATGATATTTTAAGTGGAAGGTTCGGACGACCCGTTTCCATCATTTTTGACCCGACTATAATTCATATCTCCGATCATGTTTTTCAGTGTTTCTTAGGTCCAAAATGATCCCCACACTCCCAGAAGTTGATCGGGGGCCTTAGTTTTCGGTGAAGAGGTCTGGGTAGTAAAGGTTATGTTTAAATTTTCCTTGGTATTTCTCTTCCTGTAACACCCCAAATTCACCCTACGAATAGGACAAACTGAAGTGTCACAGCGCCGTTTGCCCACTATTATTTTCTTGATTAAATTAAAATTCTAAACTATAACATATTTTCATTTGTATACATGCCAATTATAACCGACAAAACAATTACCACAATGTATACCGTCTGGGAACTTTCCTCGCTCCTGCTGTTCCAAAATATTTGTTTCCACTAAATCATAGTTCCGCACAGACTTTCTATACTTTCAACATTCACAATATCATATCAAACACGTATCTTTATTCAATTATTCATTACATAATTAGATTTCACATCACAACAAAACAATCGATTTGCAATACTTCTCACAAATCAATTATCGATCATAATTCATTAAATGAAATTTAAATTCTCGTATTCACCCT